>JAASFQ010000266.1:0-31607 GCA_023333845.1 Globisporangium polare | reverse complement strand
CGCGCGCGCCACAGCTCCGAGTCGACTCGACTCGCCTCAGCCGACACCACCAGCACAGCGCCATCACCTCGTCACGAATACCTCCGCTGCATTTGAACCCGCACGTCGTTTCAAATCGATCTCCCCAGTCTTCTTGTGTGATGATGCTGATATGTGAAAATGTGACCAAACTGTGATGAAGTCACAGAGATATTCAAGTCCCGCCAGCCACAAGAATGCTTTCCTGTCCCCACAGACTGCCCGCTCCCAAGCCACCCAAGTTCGCCAGAGAACCGACTCAAGATTCAAGTTGCCAGATCAAGGGTGCTCGCCCCAGTGACTTCAGGAAATTCTCAGATGAGAGTGGCCGAGCATCACTCCCAGTGATGAGACGATCACAAGCTCCGTTAGACATCCGCTGACTTTGTTGAAGACCACCCACAGTCTGTCGATCCACTTCCAGTCTGTGATCGCCATTCTCAAGTCTGGGACCTCCCGAGCAGGTTTTGATTTCTCTCGGACACGTCGGGAAGAAAATTGAACCGCGACTACTTGACAAGGAAGATGTGTCAGCGGTCCACAGCAAGCGCAATCCTGTCAAATCCTCCTACTGCACAGGCCAAGAAGCAGCACCTCCAGGGGCGCCTCTTGCCGGTAAAGGTTTGTCGAGAGTCTTAGGACCAGGACGCCAAATAACTTGTAATACACTCTTCAATTTGCCCACAGCCTCGCAAGCCCCAACCGTCCCAGTCCAACGTCGGCGAGTCCGGCCCTGCCGTGGCTCTCGTTTGCATTGATTGAGGTCTCAAAACCCCAAGTCCAATCTGTATACATATAGCAGTCCCTTGTGTGAGAGAGAAAGAAAGAGGAGACCGAGTGTGCTGTGCATTCCATATAAAAAGTATGCTTCTAAACTTTGCAACTATTCAGTGAGATTAAGCGGAAAAGCTGTCATCATTTGGTCAAAGAGTAAAGCGGCGTCCAAGAAAGAAAGAACGAATATCAGGGAAGTCCCCCCTGGAGTGTCTGTGAGCGACGAAAACACACATGGGAAATCCCTGGAAGTGAAATCTCCCAAATCGTCCCAGACTGGACAGGTTGAGAAAATCCCTCCCATTGGAGTTGACGCGACGTCCGAGTCGTGTGTGGCGACACCCCGGTTGAGAAGAAACTATCACCCAAAAGGTCTTGGATCGAGACCGAGAACGAAAAAGATCATCAAGCGAGTGACTGAATATTGTGTGATAGGTGTATATCGTGATCAATCTGGGAATTCAAGTGGCACTCGGGGTTTCACCAGAGTTTTGCTACGATCAAAAGACCTGAAGGGGACACAGTGTGTGGTATAGATCAAATCCTGGACTTCCTGAGAGAGCACCACCCCTTGGCTGTCACTCTAGAATGATTCACAATACGCGTCATCCAGGAAGTGCGCAAAAAGCGCATCCGTTTCGTCACAAAACACTTGGGACATCTTGATCCTTCTGTACAACAATGTCTAGTACGAGTCAAACACAAGACCACTTGTTCCCTTTCTCCCTCTGAGATCGTTCTCGATGCCACCACCGCTTCCACCGATGCTCCCACCACTGTAGACGAAGGTTTTTTGTGCACCAAGGTTCCTATGCTGGTGGTCCACGAAGGCTGCACCAACCGCGACGCGCTGCACCTGATGGGCGTCAACGAAGCCGCACTGGCCTTGCAGATCACCCAGTTCAGCGGCTTCGCTCCAGTATCAATCTTCACAAACCCTGTTGAGGTTCACGACCTCGTCTGCACGCACTTGGCGGCCCAGGCACTCCTCCGGAAGAAGGACATTGGGTTCTTCTTCCCAGACTGAAGTCCGCTCTATTCGTCTCCTTGTGCTGCTATTGTACTCTTTATGAGCACTCGCAAGTCACTCGATCTGTGTATGTATGCACTTAGTAGTAGAGACAAGGTGAAGCTTTACTCGATGCTACACAGACTCACAACGTGGGTGTGCGAGTCGTCGTGGGCTGCTCACAGTGCGACTATTGCCGTGTCTGCGCGGACGAGTTGCGCGTCGACGCTGGCATCGTGGAGCGTCGAAGCAATTCCACTGCTGAGATGCTCCACAAACATACCACCGTCTACACTGGCTCCTCGAACTTGAGCGGCAGTGGCCTCGAAGTCAAGTATGAGAACATGGTTGTGCGTCGGGGTGGCGAGTCGTCGGACAAGTCCAATGCCAACTTTGCCAGCGAGACGGCCGCGAGCTCTCCAAAGTGTTTCTTTTAGCTTTCATCTGTTTGTTCAATATCCAACAAATGAAACAAAAATTGGGTCGCTTTCTCATGGGCGTCGCTGCCAATGTCTTTTGGTCGTCACCAAGGATATGAGCTCCTGTCCGAGGTGCTGATTTATTGACCAGGTGTCCCTTTGTATACATTGGCCAGTCAGACAGCGACACCTTCCTGTCTCCATGCCAAGTCTGTCTGCTTGAAGCTCACGTTTCAGCTCACGGCTCTGCAAGTGCTGCCGAGATGGTTCCGACGATCTTGTCGTCCCTGCGTATAACGACATCCTGGCTTTCGCGTGGGCTCTCTCAGCACCAAAACCTCCATGTACGAAGCAGATGGTCGTTATCCCCAGGCCGCTCTCAGACCAGAACCACCGCAATTTATCCCGACCAACAGTCCCGTCCCCGGCCAACTCCTTCTCACTTGCACTTTGTATGCCCACTCCCCCATGTCGCGCTTCATTTTGGTTGACGCAAGCACGTCCATTTCCCCAACAAGACAAGCAAGTTCAAGTCGCGTCGCCCCATTCCAGGAACCGCGGCCCAGAGCTCAGAATATCCTCCTCCACCACCTCTTCCAAGACCATGGCGCCATCCAAGACCATCGCGACCACGAGCAACGGCGCGCCGCTGCCGGTGAACGGGCTCACGGCGTCGGCGACCGCCGGCCCGCGCGGCCCGATCGTGCTGCAGGACTTCGCGCTGATCGACCACCTCGCGCACTTCGACCGCGAGCGCATCCCGGAGCGCGTGGTGCACGCCAAGGGCGCGGGTGCCTTCGGGTACTTCGAGGTCACGCACGCGTCCAACATCACCAAGCACTGCAAGGCCAAGCTCTTTGAGCGCGACGGCAAGCGCACGCCCATCGCGATCCGCTTCTCGACGGTCGGCGGCGAGTCCGGCTCGGCCGACACCGTGCGCGACCCGCGCGGCTTCGCGATCAAGTTCTACACCGAGGAGGGCAACTGGGACGTCGTGGGCAACAACACGCCGATCTTCTTCATCCGCGACCCGATCCTCTTCCCGAGCTTCATCCACACGCAGAAGCGCAACCCGTCGAACCACTGCAAGGACGACGACATGATGTGGGACTTCTTCTCGCTGCGCCCGGAGACCACGCACCAGCTGTCGTTCCTGTTCTCGGACCGCGGCATCCCGGACGGCTTCCGCTTCATGAACGGCTACGGCTCGCACACGTTCACGAACGTGAACGCCAAGGGCGAGGTCGTGTACGTCAAGTACCACTACAAGACGGACCAGGGCATCCGCAACCTGCCGGTAGAGGAGGCCGACGCACTCGCGTCCTCGGACCCGGACTACGCCACGCGCGACCTCTACAACGCGATCTCCGCGAAGGAGTACCCGACGTGGACCATGTACATCCAGGTGATGACCCAGGCGCAGGCCGACAAGGCGTCGTTCAACCCGTTCGACGTGACCAAGGTCTGGAGCCACACCGAGTTTCCGCTCCTGGAAGTGGGCCGCCTCGTGCTCAACCGCAACCCGCAGAACTACTTTGCCGAGATCGAGCAGATCGCGTTCTCGCCCTCGCACTTTGTCCCAGGTATCGACGCCTCGGTGGACAAGATGCTGCAGGGCCGCCTGTTCTCGTACCCGGACACGCACCGCCACCGTCTCGGCCCCAACTACCAGCAGATCCCGGTGAACCGTCCGCTCAAGGAGCCACAGACGTACCAGCGCGACGGTTTCATGGCGGTCAACGGCAACATGGGCAGCACGCCAAACTACTTCCCGAACAGCGCGGGCGGCCCGGCCCCCGTCGAGTCGAGCGACGCGAGCTTCCACTCGTACGCCGGCGCGCACGCGGTCGTGAACAAGTTCAGCACCAAGGACGAGGACAACTTCAGCCAGGTCACGGACTTTTACAACAAGACGCTGGACCTCGCGGCGCGCGAGCGCCTCACGTCCAACATCGCCGGCACGCTCGCCAAGGCGTCCAAGCCCGTGCAGGAGCGCGCGATCGCCAACTTCTACAAGGTCGACGCGCACTACGGCAAGCGCGTGCAGGAGAAGGTGGCAGCTATCCTGGCGCAGAAGGAGCCCGCGAAGAAGCAGGTGGCGCGCCCTGCCGCCTTGAACCCGCCGCGCAAGCCCTTCGCGGTCGTGCCGCCGTCGGACGACCTGCTCCCGCGCCTTTAAGCCAGCTCAGCAGCATGAGCGAAGGTGTTTGGTGCTGGCACTTTGCATCCATTTCCTGTGCGTGGGTGAGCAGCAGCTCACCCACTTTCCAAGAACTGAGAATTAAACAACAACACAAATGAGAGCCCAGTGTATGTGAACCAAAATCCAGTGCCGGCTTGCGTATCAGCTATCCACAGGCTGCTGAAGAGCAGGATGGCTGGTTGTCAATAATACAGGCGTTCGAGCATCCTGGGCTGCTTGCTGCGCCTTCGGTTACGACCTGAACGAACGTGGAGTGTGGGTCTCTGGATCGAGTCGCTCGTGCGCTCCAGGCCGAGCTGGCGTGAGCGAATCGCGCACCTGCTCTCGTCACCCATTGTTGGGCAACCTTTGCAGCCACCATCACGGCATGTCCCGCCTGCAGCGAGTTTACGAGAAGACCACCTCCGCCTTGATTTGGCAAGTTCGCGGCGAGAATGGATCTCGCGCACAAAGAAACGATTTCTGATAACTCGCTTCGAATTGAGCGTCGAGTATTCCAAGAAATCATGCTGCACTTGACTATGCTTTTGTATGCCAGACTCCCGTCTTCTTCGCTATCGTCGAATGTTGATTTGAAAATACTCGTCGCGTCGTCTCCCACCCTTTTTTCTGCAGAAATGCGAAAAATGCAGGTTGTCCCGCTCGCATAAATAGGTGTATACACTTTGTATGCCTGGAGCTGTGTAACTGGAGTATACTCGAGGGTAGTTCGGATAAACAGACTTTCCGAAATAGCCTCTACTATACTGGACGAGAAGCTCACCCGGTTTGATGTCATCCTGGGTTGGTATACGGTATGTCCAAATAGGGGATCCCGAAGAAATCCTTTTGAGAACAAACCGCTCTGTCGTGCTCTGAAGGGCTTTTCATATTCCGGGAGAACACCAAGCAGACCGACCGACACGTTCCTTCCGAGAGAAGAGAAGCGCGATAGCGATGAACGTGCAGCGCAGCGGCGAGTCGCCCCGGCGCCACCACTCGGAGATCGACATGAGCTCGCTGCGCAGGATCAGCGAGGCGCTGCTGCTCGCGCAGAACCGCGCGCGGCTCGCCACGGAGCGCGCCAACCGCTGCGAGCGGTACGACCTCGCGCAGGTGGCTTCATGACTGCGGTGCTGACGTGGTGAGAAGGCTGACGTGATAGATGTCATGTGTGCTCGTTGTAGTGTGCTGCGCATGGTGCTGAACCATGTGAACCCGCAGCTCGCGCTGTCGATGCGCAGCGAGCTGGACGCCGGCGCCGCGATGCAGCGAGGCGGCGGCCTGCTGATCGGTGCGTAGATTTTCTCGGGTCACGCAACAGCATCATGGCGTTATGCTAATGGCTCACTGAATGGATCTGTGTGTATCCTCTGTGATAGACACAATATCCGAGTGGGATATGGTGCAGTCCATGACGCAGCAGCAGTCGGGCATGGAGCCCTCCTCACAGTCTCCGGACCAACCGAGTGACACCGGTGGACCAGCAGCGCGATCTCTGACATCCGCCATTTTATCATCGACATCATCGCCACACCGCCGGCACTCGTTCGACATCCGCGGAATCGTCGTCGATGAAGAGGGCGAGATCAGCAGCAGCAGTGACGAGAGTGGGAGCAGTTTTGAAAGCGACGCGCTGTGGGCGAGCATGGTGGCGCCCGAGCGCAACTTGGACGTCGCTATCATGGCGAAGGAGATCGTTGAGAACCTGCGCATTGCCGCTGTACGAGGCGGCCAGCGCGTGCAGAAGCTGAACGAAGCGATGCCCAGCGGCAAGAACTTTGTCTCCGGCAGTGGCCACGAGAGCGCTGTGTTCCGCAAACAGCAGCAGACAGCAGTCCCTTCATCTTCAGGTGAGGAGAAGAATTGGCTCGAGACGTGGAAGCACCGGCTGTTCCGCATCGAGATCTACGCGATGAGTCCGCTGCAGTTCGTCACGGGCATCCTCGTGGGTGTGGTCGTTGGCATGACGGTCACCAAGCAGCTCATGCTGCGCCACCAGGCAGGCGGCAGTTCGAGCCAGCTCGTGAAGCGCCTGACGACGTGCTACAAGCGGCGAATTGGTGGTGGCAGTGGCGTTTCTGCTGCTGCAGCTGCGGCTCTCGCAGGCGACGCGTCGTACGTGCCATTTTCAATGGACGACGACGTGAGCAGTTACTATGGCTACTACGTGCACCCGACGACGGCCGTCGAGGTCGCGTGAAGAGGCCGAGCGACCCTAAGAAAAAGAGCTTTGCAGACGATTCAAGATCGTCCGACTAGTCGCACAAGTCACAGAGAGGAACAGCCAGCCACAGCAACGAACGACACGCACACAAATGGGTACATACATGGACAACACACAATGCATTATGATGATTTGGTCACTCTTCACTCTCTTGTATCCGGACTTCACACGTCGCTATCGCCTTCGACCACGGCGGCGCCCTCGACCTGCGTGCTGGACGACTCGATGAGCGTGCGAATCTCGCTCCATGCGAGCGACGCGGTGTCCAGCAGCTGCCAGCGGAACTCGAGCGGCGACGAGTTTGAGCGGAAGCCCAGGAAGCCCAGGCGTCCGCAGTAGATGTACGGGCCGTCCACGTGGCGGATGAACAGCAGCACGGGCTCGTGAGGAGGTATGCTGGTGGACCCACTGGCCTCCTGCAGCTGTTGGTCCTGATAGTAGGACGCGTCGTCGAGCCGCAGCCTCGCGTCGCCCTTCTGGGCGTTCAGCAGGCGCAGGATCACGGGCGACGCCAGATGCTGGCGCTGCTGGGCGAACCACTGGAAGTACACGGACTGTGCGCTGCCTCCAATCTTAAGCTCAGGCTTGACCTCGTCATCTTGTTTCGCGGGCACGTCTTCTTGGCTTGAGGCTTCTGATGGGACCTGGTGGAAGACATTGTCGTACTGGGACTCGCCCTGGACGTTCACGAAGAGCACGACGGCGTTCTTCCACGTCTGAATGCCGCTCATCTTGGAGAACATGGGAGCATGAGCGGGGCACATGCCCTGCATGATGGTCTGCTTGCCCTTGGGCCAGATCTGGTTGCCCAGCCAGCGTGCGTGAAAGCTCTCAAAGTCGATCTCCAGCTGCTGACTCGACGCGCGTTGCTTTCTCGTTGGCGGTGGTGTTGACTGGAGGCGTTGCTGCTGTTGTGGTGGTACACTAGTTGGCTCTGGTTTAATAATGTCCGATCCTACTGGTACTGGGGCGCTCAGGTCCACGATGGGGAGGTCCAGGTCCTGGTACGGTACTGGCGGCTTTCGGTCCGCGAAGAGCGCATTCTGCTCAGCGCGCGTCAGTGCCAGCGCAAACAGATCCGTTCTGGTGCTGCTTCTACCACCAGCATCTCTACTCAAAGTGGACGAGAGGCGTGACGAGCGCCGAGGGTTCTTGCGCGCGGCCTCGACCATCGCCTCGCGCTCCGCGGCCTTCCTCGAGGACATTTCGCTGAGGCTGCGCTTGTGGTCACCGCCGAGCTTCTCGATGCCCAGCGCGGCGAGCGCCGCCTGATTCTGCTGCAGTCTCTGCAGTCGCTTGGCCTCGTACTCGCTCACTGGGTCGTCGCTCTTCTTAGATGGCCCTGACTCCAGCTGCTGCAGCAAATGCTCGTTCTTGGCGCGCCACTCGGGGTACTTGTTGATCAGGCGCATCGTCCTCGGGTACTTTTTGTTGTTGAGGGCGCGCTGCACGTCGAACACGTCATACCGTGTCTGCTGCGCGATCTTCTTGGCGTTGAAGCCGCGCAGGTGCAGCTCCAGCACGCGCAGCACGTCCGCGTCCTCGAGGTGCACCATCGCCTTCGCTGAGCTTTTCGTTGGTTGTTGGCTTTCTGACTTGCTCGGCGTTGTTTTCAAACTGGCTGTTTCGTTAAAGTACGAAGGAGGGATCCGAGGTGGGTCGGCTAAGTACGATGAAAGCCTCGCTCGACTTGACATGGCTTCGGTCCTCAATCAAAGTGAAGCCCTCCATTCCTGCAAGCGCCGACTGTGAGCTCAGCAGCACGGCGCCGCTGCTGGAAGCGCACTACTAGTATTAACAACGTGTGTGAAAATGTATGCATGCACGGGCAACTTCTCTGTCATTTCTCCGAGGGGTCTTGCTCGGCGCCTGGCACCTTTGACGACACATTCGCTGTATGATAGACAGCGAGTAGCTGGTCTCGATCATATTCCTGCTGCCTGACTCGTGTTTACAGTACTGGGTGACTTCCAGTGGACGAATGCTATTCGAGCCTGGAGTGGCTGATAAAAGGTACGCTTCACGCTCCCGTGAAGAGCGCTTCCAGCTCGGAGCGTTATAGCGCCAGCGCTGGTTGGACTATGAGGCGAGGGTCGCGCCGCGGGTTCTTCCGCGCGGCTTCAAGAAGAGCCTTACGCGCCTCTCGGTCCTTCACGGCGCAAGGCGATTGTCACCGAGTTTCTCGATACCCAATGCGGCCAGCGCCGCCTCGTTCGCTTGCAAGCGCTGCAGTCGCTTGGCCTCGTATTCACTCACACTGTCGTCGCTGGTGGCGGACGCACCGGGGCTCAGCTGGTGCAGCAAGTGTGCATTCTTGGCGCGCCACTCGGGGTACTTGGCGATCAGGAGCCGCGTGCGCTTGTACTTCTTGCCATTAACGATGCGCTGCACAGTGAACGATCTGCTTGCTCTTGACGCCGCGCAGGTTCAGCTCCAGCACGCGCAGCATGTCGGCGTCCACGAGTCGCTCAGCCATTCCTTTGGAGCTCCTCGTTTGTGCGTCGGTCGGGTTGACAAGCTCTCTGACTCATTATTGTGGCATTCTGTTCAAACCGCAAAAATATGGGTGGTTCGATCAAGTTCGCGTCGAACTTATGCCGAGATGGGTCGGCTAAGTACGCGTCAATTGCGCTCCTTCGATCTTCAAACGACGCCGTCACCCAAGTCAGCAAGCAAGCAAGCTCCCGAGCATGGAAGCGGCGGCGAAGGTACGGCCCGCGCACCTGGGCGCCATCTCGCGCGAGGACATCCGCAACACGCTGCACACGCACTTCCACTCGCAGGCGTCCAAGCGCCACGCCGCCGCTTCAAATAGCGCCAGCAGCTCTTCTCATGTAGCAACAAGCGGCGCAACGAGTAATATTGCTGGCGGCCGCAAGCGCGTGTACTCGTTCGTGCAGGTGCAGAAGAAGAAGGTGTCGCTCACGAGCAAGCGCATCTTCGGCCACGGCGGCCTGGGCAGCTCTGCCAGCAAGTACTACATCCTGTGCGTCACCGTACAGGACGCCAGCCAACAGCAGCAGCAGCAGTTGCATTACTTGCAGCTGCTGAGCACGTTCCAGGTGGAGGTGCGCCAGTCGTGGGACATCGGCCGCCTGGACGTGATCGAGAACAACGGGCTGACGTCCGAGAAGAAACGCGGGTCCTTCGCGCTCTGCTTTGAAGGCGAGGACGCGCCATGGCAGTGGCTCGTGGCCGACAATGAGAGCAAGTTCGCCATGCAGGAGTTTCTGTGGAGTCTGTGTGCACTCTCGGTCGACAAGAAGGTGCGCTTGGTAGTTTGTTGCTTGCTTGCTTGCTCTTCACAAGCGCAACTTGCGCTTGCTAACTTGCTTGTTTGACTTGCTTGCAGAAAATCCTGCCGCGCCTTGTGCGCATCGACACGGAAGAGCTGAGCGAGGTGGCAATCCATCTCAACCTGCAGAAGAAGTACAACATCGACGTCGACTTGCTGGACCACACGGTGGGTGCCTTGCGAATGAGCAGCTGTTGTGCTTGCTGAGTTGTTTGCTATCACTTGTTTGTTGTTGTTTGCGCACAGCTCACTTGTGTGACGCGTTTCGTGTTGTGGTTGCTTGCTGTTCACTTGCTAGACATCCGTCAAGAAGTCAAACAACGACAGCAACGAGGACCCAACCAGCAACAACAGCAGTAGCGACGCTGACAACAACAAGCACGCTAACAGCAACAGCAACAGCCTCGCAAGTGGTAATGCGGGCTTGCGTCTGACGGCCGCTGAGAACGACGACGCCGCTGCGCTGCTCGCCGGCATCGACTGGAGCGACGCGCAGCTGGTGTCAATCGAAGACGATCTGAAGAAGAAGTTGCGCACGCTCGAGGACGAGAACATCACGTTCTTGTTGTCCTTTGAGGGCGAGAGCAACAACAACAAGGTTTCAACAAGCGCAAACAGCAACAACAAGTCGACAAGCGCAACCTCAACAAGTGCAGCAAACGCAACAACCTCGGTGGGCAAGATCATTAGCGCGATCGACACGGTACTTGCGCGCGTGGACCAGGTGCAAAGCTGGACGAACGACTCGGACGAGTTCCTCGCGCAGACGTCGCACAACATGCTGCACTTCGAGTCGCTCAACAACCAGCTGGAGGTGCACTTCAAGAACAGCGTCGCGCTGCAAGAGGCGCTCGAGCGCATGATGCAACTCGTGGAGATCCCGCGCGAGCAGATGGCCATCTTGCTCAAGCCGCTCAACTTGTTCCCCGACGACGCAAACTCAGCAAGTGCAGTTGCGCACAACAACAGCAGCAACAGCAACTCTAGCAAGCACAGCAGCCACGAGAGCAGCACGGCGGAACAACCATCGCAGGGCGACTTGCGCTTGCGCATGCAGCAAACACTTGCGACGACCACGCGCATCGACGAGGCCATCAAGTCCACGAAAGTGTTCCCCGCGAGCGACATGACTGCCTTTCGGACGCGTGGCGAGGAGCTCAGCAAGCTCGCCAAGGGCTTCTGCGACAAGATCTGCGCTGCTTTAGACGAGTTCCTGCAGCGCAAGACCCGGCTTTGGCTCTGGAACTCGCGCTTGGCGACCAGCGCCGCCTTATCAGCTGCTAATGGCTCACCTAGCAAGTCCAAGATCACGTCGGGCTTTGCTCGGGACTTGCGCGAAGCGTCCTCCTCGATGCGGTCCGCTGTTGAGATATCTCGCGGCGGTGGACGCTCGCTCACGTCCTTCGAGAGCAGCGCCGGTGGGGATATCAAGGAGATGGACTGGTCGTTCAGTAACGAACTCTTCCATAACGACATGATCGAGTACCAGCAGCTGCTTGCGGCTCTCCAGTCGCTCGACCAGCGAGCAATGGCAACCTTGCGCCAGGTATACGCCAAGAACTTGGCTTCGGTCTACAGTCCACACGTGCAGTCGCTCTTCCGATGCCTCAAAGACAAACTTCCCAGGTCCAACAAGCACCACTTTGCCAAGCCCCAGGCGCTCCAGTCCTGGAGCTTCCACCTGTCCTCATCGCACTTGGGCGATGCGCTCGGCGCGTCCCCACTCATGCAGCAGGCGCTCGACCACCTCGTGCCGCTCGTGATCAAGGAGCAACGACTCGTCTCCATGCTCTTCTTCCCAGATGATACAGCAGGTGACGAGAGCGAGCCTGAGGAGCTCGCGCTGCTCATGGAGCACGTGTTTGAAAAAATGCTCAAGCGCCTGACGGATTTCGGCGAAGCTGCGGCCTCGCGCAACATCCTGGACGCGCTCGCGCTCGTCGTGCTCGTGAACGGACAGCTTGAGACGTATCGCAAGCAGAGCGAGTTCCTCTTCAACATCATGGTGAGCTTCCAGCTGCAGATGAAGCGCTTGTTGATCAAGTTCACCGACGACCAGGTGCTATTGTGATGTACTTCTTTTGTAAGGCTAGAGTTGATTTGTGTGCAGAGTTGTGTACTTACTTATGTGTCTGTTGCAATGGATGATTTTGTAGGAAGCCTGGATCAACAACCACAACACGGACACGCGCATGGCCGGTGTACTCAGCCCCATCAACAAGACGCTGGTAAGCAGGAGTTGGTTTGCTCAAGCTCGTACTTTCTTGTGCTCCTGTCTCTCACGTTGTCTGTCAACTCTGTTACTCTTATGAACCAAAGATCATGATCAGCCGGCTGGAGGAGAGCGTGTGCGGTAAGACGGACGACAACATGCTGGCGTCCATCTACCACCGCATCCTGCCAGCGACGCTCCAGTGGCTCGAGCGGATTTCGGACGCCAAGCCAAAGTACAGGTCCCTCGCGCGACTCGGTGCGACTTCTTTCACCCCTTGTCACAAACTCCATGTTGTGTGCGCAACAAAAAGTAAGTACCCACTTACCACTCACTGGCTTGTTTGCTGTATATACACACCAGAGAATTTCCTGTTCATCAGCGACAAGCTCAATCAGATCAACTCAAGCAAGGATCTGCCGCTGGCGCAGTACGCTGTGCAGGCGCACGCCAAGTACCTCGAGAACCTGCAGCTCTACGTCGCGTACATTTGGGAATATGAGTTCAAGCTCCTCGTGGTAAGTGCAGGCCCCGTCTCGTGTGTCTATCGCTAGTAAGTATGCGTGTGTGTGTGTGTGTTGGGGACTGAGGTGTGTGGGTTGGTATCGCTTCGTTCACAGCCTCTCTTCGGTAGCATTGAAGAGCTCCTCAAGACGCTCCCGGCGCAGGAAATCCAGTACCACGCGCCCCGTCAGGACGTCCGGAAAGCGATCGAGGCGGTCGGACCCACGGTGCGTATCGATTTCTTCGTCTCAGACTGTGCTGAACCGAGCTTGGACTCACTTTGTTTGTATTTTGTATCTTACGCCCACAAACAGTTCGAGAAGTCGGTCAAGAGCATGCACGACCGCATGAAGAAGCACTTCTCCAACAGCGCCAAGATGCTCCCCGCCGTGTGGAAGAGCCTCGTCGAGTTCGGCAAAAACCGCTTGAGTTTGTACGAGAAGGTCGCGCTCGAGTGCTATCAGCTGCGCATGGAGCCCACGCCGCAGCGAGGCAGCGAGGTGCTCAGCAAGTTCGTGGCTAGCTAGCTAGCTAGATATGGAGGCAAGCATGAGGTTGCAGAAATCAGGAGCCTTGGCCAAAGCAGTACATCTAGTACATCTTCAGTAAGCCCCGAGTCGTCCTCGTAATGTATTTCGCTGCTACGCATGAATGGAATGCTCTAGTTGGTCTTCTTTTCCTTAGCTGCCTCGTCGTTCGCGTGTTGCTGGTCGAGGTCAGTCGGGTAGAGCCAAATGCCGAGTGAGAGCGTGTGCACGGGCAGGTAGAGGCAGCACACGTACGGCAGCGCAAGCAGGTTCACGCGCAGTGAAAAGCTCTCGACAATGTACAGCAGGCTCGCAACGAAGCCTGATACACACAATAGAATCATCATCATGACAAGGTTGATAAGTAAGCACACCAATCTCAACAAGGTTGTGTGGGGGATCCAGTGAGAAATGCGAACGCACCGTCGTGGTCGAGGAACAAGCCGATCGTGAAGAGCGCGATTGGTGACGAGAGTAGCAACCACAACGCGCACCAGACCTGCTTCACAACCGATTTGTTGATCCCGAGCGGCTCAATGAGCGAGAAGAGCGCCATGGGCACGGCGCAGAAGAACGCCATCGGGTAGTTGATGATCCCGAGGATGCAGTGCGAGTACCTACACATTCGAGAGGTAGCAGCAGCAATGTTAGGACCGCTTGAGACTGAACTCAGCTATAAATAAGTACGACACGTACACCAGGAGGATCATGACGATGAACTTGATCCCGCGCCAGCCGCTGCCCTGCTCCGGGATCGCGGCGATCATCTCCGCGAGCTCGGCCTGCGAAGTCCTTCGCACGGGCTTCGTCGACGTCAGGTTCTTCTTGTCGTTCACCTTGGTGTGCTCCTCGTACACGCGCACACGCACGCGCCAATCGCGGCGCTCGGCGCAGCCCGAGATCACGGAGATGCCTCTCAAGATCGGCAGAATGACCGCCACAAAGAGCGCTTGCAGGGCTGTGACCGCGAACAGGAAGCCCCACCACTTGGTTGTGCTCGCTGACGAAGAAGTGGATGAGAAGAGCGTGGTGGCGGCCGCCAGCACCGCAAACGCCAGCAGCTCCACCAGCAAGAGCGCCGCGAGGCTGAACGCCAGACGCATCCCCACGGTCTTGCTCGCGAGTGCCGCCATCTGCGCGATCGCGGGCGACACAGCGAGCGCGACCACGTAGTAGTACTCGCCCACGGACACAAAGTGCTGCGTGTTGGGCAGCACGTACAAGAAGAACGACTGGTGCAGCTTCTCCTCGAGGTTGCTAAGTGCGCGCACGACCTTCTCGATCGCACGCAGCGTTGCGCGCAACGAGAGCGCGCTCGGACTCGAGGACTCGCGGCTCGCGAGCGTACTTAGCGTGATGCTGTCGATGTTGTAGCTGATGAAGTGCGCGTGCGCGCCGGCGGGGCCGCTGGCTAGCGTCTTCATGAAGCGCAGCATGCCCTGAAGGTTCTTCAGATACTCGCGCGCCTCGTGCTTGTATTCGACTGGAACGTACGCTTCGATCGCGGTCTTGAGCCACGCGTGGGCGTGGGAGAGCACGTCATTGTGGCAATTACTGCTCGCTGACTTGCGCTGGTGGTGCTCATCTTTCCCTTCCTGGCTCAACAGCGAGAACGGGTCTTCGCCGGCGCATCGGTCGAGCGCCACGGCGATGTGCTCGCCACGCAATGCCATCACGGCCGTGTTCACCAGGTCGAGGTTCGGCAATTGCCCGTTGATCCCGGCCGTGAACACGCCCATGGCATTCGCATTGGAGGCGTGCACAAAAGTCTCAATGTTCACGGCCGCGCGGATCACACCCGCACGCATGGGCAGCTCGCTTTGTTGATGCGTACCGAGCTGGAGCGGGTCCAAGTGGTACGCCTGGAGCCACGCCTCGGTGCCGGAGGCAAAGCCGTCGCTGCCGTCTAGTGGCCCATCGTCCGCGAAGAGCAGGATGATGTCCTTGGCGAGCCATTTCGCGTCCACGAGCGACTGCAGCAATGCGAGACCGAGCGCGACGCCCGAGTACTCGCCGCTGCCCGCACCGACGTTGCGGTAGTGCGTCACGAGCACCACGGATTCCTACCACAACATCAACATTGTAAAATAGTAAGGACAGAGTGCTGACGAGTAAGTACATACACCAATGACACAAGTACGCACCTTGCCATCTGCGAGTGGTGAGGCTCTCAGAATGCCGTAGACGTTCGTCCTCTGCGAACTGCTATTACTACCGAACGAGTGGCGGTAGCTCTCCACGCGGTCCATGGTGCGCAGCTGCGCCTCGAGCCAGTCGGTCACGCGCGCGCAGTCCTCATGGCAGCCCGATGACGGGAGACCTGCGATCTCGCTCAGTGCGGACTGGAAATCGCGCGCCGCTTGGGTCTATTGAGCACATCATACTGGAGGGTGAGCAACCCGCAATGCCACTGCATAGTCCATGGTGAGATAGCACAGCAAGCTGACCTCCTGGTGCGAGTTGCGTGGGTCGAAGGAGTCGATGAGCAGCGCGTTCTCGGAAATGTACGTGCCGCGCGGCTTCGACTCGCCTTGTTGGGCACATACAAGCAGTAGTGCGTCAATGCTATCCAGGCAACATAAACGCCCACACAACAACACACAGCACTGCTCACAAAGACCGCGCACCTGTCGAGAGCGTGATGGCGGGATGCAGCAGCACCCACGCGAGGCCGAACGCGTACGTCACCCAGCTGCAAAGAAGACAACAGCAATACCATGATCATAAGACACAAGTGACAATAGGAGCAAGCGCATAGATAAACGCACCAGATGATGAGCAGGCGCCGGTCGAGGAAGCCGCCGATCTTGCGCAGCAGCAGCGGCAGCTTCTTGGGTTTGTCCTCCGGTGCGGACGGCTCAGTGGCCAGCGCCGTGGCCGTGGCCACCGCTGCGGCGATCGCCGTCGCCGTCGTCGTCGTCACGCGGCGTTCTGCCATTTTTGTGCTTGTGTGTGCAGCGGTCAAAAAGATACAAACACGAAACCCATCTGAAGCCAGTGCTATGGAGGGCTTCGCGCAGTGCCAGGCGTTTTTAGAAAGGATTAGACAGATCGAGGTTATTCCCACGCCTCCTATATAACACCCGATTGCGACCTCTTAAACCCTCATTTACTCGCTATGTCAGGTCAGTCCGTTGAAGGTGCAAACGTGGGTGCTCTGTGGCAGGAGCTTATTTGGTGACACCTGATGTGACTCCAGTATCAGCAGTCGGCAGCGAATGGCTTGCTGATCGATGCGTGTGAGCGGCGCTGCATGCACACCAAATTCGTCGTCGAGCCACTTGGAGTCGGTCGTAAACACGACAGCGCCACCTCCGTCCTTCGCTCTGGGTGCTCTCAATGCGTCTCTCACTTCTCTCGCCTCGTGCTGCTCGCCCTCGACAGCCCAGTGATGAGCTCTTGACGCTCCAGCAAGGCATCGGGCATCTTGGCACACGAACACTAAACTGCCAAATCACGCTTCAACGCTTTTTCTGTGGAGGTTGAGACTGACGAAGGGAGGAATGGACTGGTCATCACAGCGGCGGCGGTGCGGTCTCGACGTCTCTACACGACCGACAGACAGACTGACCTGGCCGCGCGCAACGCATGGACGAGATTGCGCCAACCCCCGTTCAGCTTGCTCAACACTCCAGAAAATGGACAAGCTGACAAGGCTGACGCCTCAGCATTCGCATCTCAAATCTCAATGGAAATGCGCGTCGCTACGTCAAGGAAACGTGCACACACGCACGCCAACTTGTACTCTCCAGCATTCATCGTTCCTCTCGCGGGCGTGAGGATGTTGTGGATGAATGAATTGCGAGGAGAGCAACGGCGGACCAACGTTTCTGAGATTTTCGGGAGGCTTGACGAGCTCCATAAACGTACATTTTAGGAAACATATTTGCATACAAAGAGCAAGACGGAATGCTGCTGACAACCTTTGTGAATGCTCCAGTCGCATTTGCATGCGCCGTTTCTCAAGGCACCTGCTGCTGCTCAAATCCCACGAGAGCAGTGACGCACCACCCACTCGCCGAGACAAACACGGCAGCAACGGCAGCTGGGCCGCGGACTTGTTCTCAAGTCGTACGAGCTCGCATCGTTATCGGTTCACAGCGCTTTGCTGCAGAGTTTATGGGGAGGTTCACGCCGGCAAGGACAATCAACTTGAATACGCGGCCGCTCGCGAGTGAAGAGGCGATCGATCGACAACGGCAAATACAGTATCCAGCAGTCGTGTGTGTGTGTGTGTGTGACGTCTTTCCCCCGTGACAGCTCTGTCGCTGCGGGATAACTCCAGTCACTTTGCCGCACCGTGTAGAGATTTGCGGGTTTTATTGACTTGCATAGAGAATTGCACGAGGCACGACGAAGCGCGCCGGCCCCGATTCCTTGGCTCGTGAACACTGTCTAGACGATGCCACATCGCCGACGACGAAGAGGGTGGGGATGAAGGAGTCGTCTTTGATTTGCCAGGAGCATGAAAGAGAGAGAGAGAGAGAGGAAGTCAAGGGGAAAGTGTGTTGCACCCCTTGGCACCCTATTCAAAGTGAAAAGTTGGAGCTTTCCCTTGATTTCCGTGCGCAATTACTGAAATCTAACTCTCAGAGGGAAGCAGCGGCTCATCGCTGCCAAGTCTCCATTCATTGCTGTTTACAGCTTTGTCCAATGCCATCCAGATTATGCATGAGAGGGATTACTCGCCAGCTGTTCCTGAAAATTGGAGATCCGGCGCTCGAGCCATTCGCCATCTGGCCCCACTCCTGTCAAGTTTCTCGCCCCGCGTCGTCGCGTCGAGGCCCGACAGGCCCAACAAGCGCAGGCTCCCAGGTGGGTGCGAGGGCCCATGCGACAGCAGTGTGACTGATCTTTTCGAACCGGAGCTCTTGAGTGCGTAGAGGTCTCGCATCTCGCCACTTCGGAGGTCTTGGCCATCGGCTCCGTTCGCCGAAAGAGCTCCTCATTCATTCTCCAATTGGACTTGACCCGCTCAAGCTTCACTTACAACCCCAGCGCTCCAGTACTTCTTCATCAAGATGTTCGCCAAGACGTCGCTCTTCGCGCTTGCGGCCCTGCTCGCCGGCGAGTTCCAGGCCGCGACCGCGATCGACTACGTGGGCGGCTGGCTGCCATCGGCTCCCAAGGAGCAGTGCGTGGACATCTGCGTGAACTCCAAGGCCACGCCGACGTGCCTGACCAGCCAGCCCGAGTGTCTCGCGAAGAAGCAGGTGCCGGGCGACTTTGACTACCTGCTCATGGAGCAGGTGTTCGTGCCGCAGTTCTGCCGCGACCTGCTCAAGGGCGTCGACGGCACGATCTCGCACCAGAACGTGCTGCCGTACCCGAACGGCGTGGCGTGCAAGCCCGAGGTGGTCAAGAGCGAGCTCACGATCCACGGTCTGTGGCCCAACTACAACGACGGCTACGTCGGCTGCTGCAACGTGACGGCCGAGATCGGCAACCACCCGTACAACGCCGCGACCTTCGCCAAGAACCAGCCGGCGCTGCTCGCCGAGCTCAAGGAGAAGTGGGTGGACGCCACGCAGTCGAACGAGTACGACTCGCTCTGCGAGATCTACAACCACGAGTTCCAGAAGCACGGTCTGTGCTACGCCGCCCAGGGCAACGACTTCGAGGCCGCCGCTGTGACTTACTTCAAGGCGACGCTCAAGGCTGCCGCCATGGTCGAGAGCGCCACCAAGCAGATCGACGCGTGGGCGGCCCAGGCCGTGCCGTTCATCAACTCGACGGACCAGATCCAGGCGCTGTACCCGAAGAAGGTGCAGGTCTTCTGCTCGGCCGTGGACGGCAGCAACCAGCTCTCGATCGTGCGCACGTGCTTTGAGAAGCCGGCGGTCATCGGTGCCGACGGCCCAGCCAAGATGGTCGACTGCGCCAAGCCGTCTGCCACGTCCACGTTCGCGCTCTGCGACTCCAGCAAGCCCATCTCGCTCTACGGCTACGTCGCTCCGGGTGCCGCCGTCACCCCAGCTCCGACCACTGCTGCTCCAGCGACCCCAGCTCCGACCACTGCTGCTCCAGCGACCCCAGCTCCGACCACCGTGACCCCAGCGACCCCTGCTTCGACCCCGGCGCCGACCACCAAGGCTCCAGTCACCACAACGACCCCGGAGCCGGTGATGCCAAAGCCGAGCTGCTAAGTGCATTGGGTTGTGAGATGGTGCTTTGGTAGATAGAGAGTCTCCGCTTTAAGCAGTTTTGAAATCAAACATTCCTCTGAGAGAAAGAGGGAACCCCATGAAATAGAGTTCTTCGAGCGTGTTCGTATCCAATGGAGCAGAACTTGTACCACACCGCGTCGAAGATATTTGAGACGCGGTGGCTTTCGCGCTCGACGA
Source organism: Globisporangium polare (assembly GCA_023333845.1). Taxonomy (NCBI): domain Eukaryota; phylum Oomycota; class Peronosporomycetes; order Pythiales; family Pythiaceae; genus Globisporangium; species Globisporangium polare. The sequence goes on along the minus strand of JAASFQ010000266.1, from coordinate 12,096 downwards.
GCCAGCCACCGCAACGTGCCACTGCTGTCATGGCAGTGCTCTCCGTCCGCCTTTCGTCCACACGAGAGAATTGGGCCGAGCGCCTTTTCCTGCTGTGGCTGGACCGCTGTACTGTATCCACCGAAGCCTCGTGATCGCCTAGATGGCCATGAAGGTGTTCAAAGTCATCCAGCGAATCAGGATGAATATGAAGCCAGCGACCTTCGACCAGCTGTGGTGGTCTGGCGCCCACAAGCTCAAGAAGGGCCGCAGGTTCGTCACGAACACTTGGTGAAGAGGTCGCAACCACTTCGGAAGGCTCAAGAGGCTGCCAGTCAACCCAGTCCATCTGGTCTCGAGCGAAAAATCCAGGGCAAGCAGCAGCAACACGAGAGAGCGCTGACTCGAAAGGCAGCTTGTCCGACTTGACGAATCTCGAGATTCCCGCCCCATCATCGAATCCATGGCAGTTGAGCGTGCGCGTCTTCCGCACAGAGACGCCCTCCAAGGTCTGGTCGCGCATCAACAAGACGCCTGCATGCCTTGGTCCCGTGCTGGTTGACTGTCGTCGTGGAGCTCCCAGGGCTGCAGGCATCCACGACAGGCTCCTGCTTTGGTGGCGACGAGCATGAGCAGCTCCACGTTGATCGCGCGACTCTCCTGGAGAGCCCAAGAGCTCAAGTTGTCAGCTCGGTTGTGCGCACGTCGCTCCATCACCAGCTGTCACAGATTGCGGTGCGAAGAACGGGCCGCGAGGTGGACCACGGGCGAGCTAATGGCGAGCAGGCGACGAGCCATTCGCTCACTTCGCCGCGAAAGAAAAGAGCCGCAGACGAACCCAACGTTCCAACTGCAAAGAGACCAAACACAGTGCAGGCGCCAGCTCGCAAGAGCACACGAAGACTCACGGTAGGCTTGCATTCAAGCTGGAGAAATGACACGTGTGGTGGGCAAACCGAGATGGCGGACCGCTGCGGTGTGTGCTGGTGTTGGCTAGAGAGCTCCTGAGGTCGCACTCGCTTTGAGGGCTGCTCTGGATTTGGTAAGTCCGAGCTCATCCCGTGGTGGTCACTGCCACATTCACATGGCAGGTTTGATGCTCATCTTGATGCTCGTCGAGAAAGGTTGAAGGAGACCGAGGTGGCCCCGCATTCACTCGAGGAGCTTGAATGTTCGAGAATCACCAGCGCGCGTGTCAACGAGTGCACACCGACATCCATTCGGAACCCCGTCGTGGCTGAGAGGGATTAATCGCCCCCAAGAGATCCATCGAGACGAAGGCGAATCCGTCTGCAACACAATGTGCCTGTAATGCGTGACGAATGCCTGGCGTCTGGCAATGCACTGCTTGTAAAATGGCGAGGGCACCATGCGCATTTGGTGGCGTTATGCTGGTTCATTGCGCGGATCCGCCACGGTGATTGCCGTGAAGCAATTCAACCTGATCTGCTGGGTCGCAAGCCGGCACCCTTGACAACCCTTCTGTGCATGATCACCGATAAGATAGTATTCTATTTACTCACTACCCTTGAAATGGGACAACACAGAGCTCAGCTTTTAGGTCCCTTTATTAACTGATACCCTTGCGCTTCTGCTATAAATCACGCATCCAGCTTGCCTTCCCGCCTGCAAATCCAGCAAGCAAATCGGACCGCCGAGTTTCTCGACGCGGCGACGAGCAGTCAACGAAGTGACTCGATCGCCGTCGCATCCAGTGGGACGCGCGTAGCCAACACGCTAGTCTGTCCTTGCCGCATTCCTTTACCGAGCGGCTCCTGCCTCGCGCCGCTGTACCCGTTCTCTCCCTCCCTGCCTTCGTCCCCACCATCTGACACGCCGTTCCCGCCTGTTGCGCGCTCGCCCGCCTGCAAACTCAAGAGCTCACTCGTCAGCCACTCACAATTGCTTCTGCACCCTCCTGCTCAAGTCGATCTCGCCCTACTACATCCTTCATCGCGATGTTTTCCAAGACCTCCACCCTCTTCGCGCTCTGCGCCGTCGCCGCCGCGCAGTTCCAGGCCGCGACCGCCGTCGACTACCTCGGCGGCTGGCTGCCGACGCCGCCCAAGGAGCAGTGCGTGGACATCTGCGTGAACTCCAAGGCGGCGCCCACATGCCCGACGGCGGACCCGGACTGCCTCACGAAGAAGCAGCGCCCGTTCGACTACGACTACCTACTGCTCGAGCAGATCTACATCCCGCAGTTCTGCCGCGACCTGCTCAAGGGCGTCGACTCGACCATCTCGCACCAGAACGTGAACCCGTACCCGGCGGGCATCACGTGCAAGGCCGCGCAGGCCGCCAAGTCGCAGATGACGATCCACGGTCTGTGGCCCAACTACAACGCCGGCTACGCGGGCTGCTGCAACGTGAGCGACACGATCGGCAACCACCCGTACAACGCGCTCGACTTTGCCGAGGGCCACACGTCGCTGCTCCAGGACATGAAGACCGAGTGGATCGACCCGACGCAGGCGAACGAGTACGACACCATGTGCGAGATCTACAACCACGAGTTCCAGAAGCACGGCATCTGCTACGGCGCGTTCGGCGACAACTGGGACCAGAGCGCCGCCACGTACTTCCGCGCGACGCTCAACGCCGCCGCGACGACCTACTCGGCCACGTCGCAGCTCAACAAGTGGGCCAAGCTCGCGACGCCGCAGACCACGCTCTCGGCGATCAACAACCTGTACTCGAAGCAGGTGCAGGTGCTCTGCTCGGCTGTCGACGGCGGCAACCAGCTCTCGGCCATCCGCACGTGCTACAAGAAGCCGGCTGTCGCCAACAGCAACAAGGGACCGTTCTACCCGATCGACTGCGCGAACGCCACCAAGTCGAGCTCTTTCATCCCTTGCGACGGCACGGTGCCAATCACACTCAACAAGTACGTTGCGCCGCAGTGAACTGGTTGATCACGAGTGGGTTTTGAGCTGAATAGAAACAGCCACGGGAGTCTTATAAGTGCGCGATAGCAATGTCAGTAAGCACCACTACTACCTTGCATTGATTCTCTCTATTTCTTTATGCGGATTGAAATTCAGCGACTTTGTTTGAGCTGCTGCTCATCACTGCGTCAGGCATAAGTTAGTTTATTGAGCAGCGACAACCAAAATTGCTATGCTCACAGGAGTAGACAGCACGTTACTGCTCTTCTTCTCCAGGTCCTCCCAGATCCTTAGTTCTTCAGCTGCTCAGCCGCATTTCGCTTCACGATCATCTGCTCCGCCTGAATCGCCGTGATCGCGACGGTCGTGACGATGTCCTTTACAGTGGCGCCGCGACTCAGATCGTTCACTGGCTTGCGCAGACCTTGGAGCATTGGTCCCATGGCAATGCACTGGGTGCTCTGCTGCACGGCCTTGTATGTGTTGTTGCCGGTGTTCAGATCCGGGAAGATCAGCACGTTCGCGCGACCGCCGACGCGGGCTCCGCTCGAGTTGGCCTTCAACTTCTGCTTCGCAATGGCCTCGTCCACGGCAGCGTCGTACTGGATTGGGCCGTAGATGTCGAGGTCTGGGCGCATACCCTGCGCGATCCTGGTCGCTTCGCGAACCTTGTCGATGATCGGACCAGTGTTGGAGTCGCCCGTTGCGTACGAGAGCAGAGCCACGCGCGGAATCATACCGAACGCCTCCGCACTCTCAGCACTGGTGATGGCGATCTGAGCGAGCTCTTCGGCGGTCGGGTTGGTGTTCACAGCGCAATCGCCGTAGATGCGCACGCCGTCTTCGAGGCACATGAAGAACACACTCGACACGAGAGGACGCTCTGGAGTGGTCTTGATGAGCTGCAGCGCAGGGCGGATCGTGTTCGCAGTCGTGTGGCACACACCAGACACCATCCCATCCGCGTCGCCCATTTCCACCATCATCGTGCCAAAATACGTCTCTTCGGCAACAGTGTCTCGAGCGACATCCTTGGTCATGCCCTTGTGCTTACGCTTCTCGTACAACTGATCCGTGTAGTGGTCCAGCAGGTCACTGTTCAGCGTCTTGACAACGTTCGCGCCAGAGAGGTCGAGGTTCAAGGTCTTCGCGTGCAGACGAATCTCTTCCGGGTCTCCGAGAATCGTCAGCTTCGCGAGGCGGAGACGCAGGATCTCGTCAGCAGCTTGGAGGATGCGAATGTCTTCTCCCTCGGTCAGAACGATATGGCGCTGCACGGCGCGAGCCTTGTTCAGCACAAAGTGCTTGAAGTGCTTCGGGGAGCGGTGGATCGCCATGCCTTCGTCGAGCTCTCCGATCAGCATCTCCTTCTCGATGAACTCGTCGAAGATGATCTTGCACTGTCCGATCTTGCGCACGCTGGTCGGCAAAATGTCGGTAGACACGCGGCTGACAGCAGTGCTGGTGCTGTACGTGTCGTGCGGCACAACAAAGATCGGGATCGACAGACCCGTCTTGTCCAGATCAGCGACCCCCTGCAAGATCTCGTGCGTGTTGCTGTGCGGGTAATCGCCATTCGTCAAGACAATACCCGCAACGTTTGGTAGCACGCCAGGAATGCGCGATGCCAGGAGTCCGAGCAAGATGTCGGAGCGGTCAGCAGAGGTGATGACGAGCACGCCGTCCTTGTACTTCTTCAAGTGCGCGAACAGGTCGCGAAGGTGGCTCGTCGCGACAACCGCATCGGACACAATCACATTGTTCGAGATCTCGGTCGAACCGAAGAGCTGCTTGGCGCCGAGCTTGAACGCGACTTCGTTCAGTCGCTTCGACGCAATGAGCTCGTCGTGAGGAAGGAAGCCGAGGAAAGGCAGATCTTTCTTCGCCATAATGTCGTGCAGCTGCTTGCGAATCGATTGCGGGTCAGCGGCGCGCACGCGATTCGCGATCGTGCCAAAGTAGTTGAGACCAGCGGCTTCAACTTGCTCTTTGCCGAGCACGGTTCGCGAGACGATCTCGGTCACCAAGTCGCCGTTATTGAGAGAGACGCGGGCGAGGTCGGTCAGAAGCAGCACTGGCGATCCAATCGCGCGCGCAATGTCGACGTTGATCTTCCAGCTCATGGCGGACTCGTGCTCCGTGATTGGCGAGCCTTCAATGATCATGAAGTCGTGGTCCTTCTTGCAGTTCTCAAACGCATTCAAAATCTCTTCCACCAAGTCGTCCGACTTGCCGCTCAGCCAGCACTCGAGCGCTCGCTCGCTGGTCACGCCGTAGATCTCGCTCTTCTTCTGCGGCAGCTCGAGCTCGCTGTGCATGAGGTCCATGTGGTGGTCTTGCACCGACGACGCGGGGCTCGGAGCGATCGGGCGGAAGTAGCCCACCGACGAGAACTTCTGCTCGAGCGTGTGCGCAAGCCCGAGCAGCACCGGCGACGTCTTCTTCGTGTACTCGGTCGACGTCACGTACAGGCTCTCGACCGGCACGCGTCCTGTGTTGATACAAAGATAAGCGCACATTAATCACCAGCACTGCAGCAAGTGATTCAGCATCATGTGCATGCACATACCTTGCTCGATGGCGGCAGCCGTGAGCGCGCGCGTGGGCAGCAACCAGTGGCGGTTGGGCTGCACCGCGGCCGTCATGCGGCGCATTGCTCGTCCGCACTTCCACATAGCTGGTGATCTGATCTGTGCTGGTGTGCTGGTGTGCTGGTGTGCTGGTGTGCTGGTGTGCTGGTGTGCTGGTGTGCTGGTGGCTGTGGTGGGAGGGAGGGGGGCGTCCTTCTCGAGGCGAATCTGTGAATGAGCCCAACGAAACCACCCATGATGGTTCATCCGCATCAGCGCGCTTGTCTCTTCAACGTCATTGGAAAGGGAAACGCGTCGCCCCTCCCGCTTCCACTTGACATTTGTATGGATGACGACTTTTCTGCTTGGCGGGACGAAGTATCAGAAATGACGGGGTGCGTCCCGCATAGAAACGCGCGCGTGGCGGCGGCGTGCCTCCATGGCGGTGCACGCGTGCTGTGCCCATGGAGGCGGCGTCGAGCCGGAGCCTGCTGCATGCATGGGCCTCGAATCTACAGTCGCCAATCGTAGACGAGAGGTGTGCGGTGACGCACTGCGAGCGGCCAACCCGGGCACGAGGCCATTGCGCTCCTTTGACACAAGGGATTGTCTCATGCGCGCATGCCCACACCTTGTGCCGAACCGATTTGGTCCAGGGTGGATGGCTTGGCGGATCGCCTAAGCGCTTCAGTGCTGGGTAAGGAAGAGTTTCTCACGAACGCGATCTGTGAGGGTCATCGTGGGCGAGAAGGATCAAGGCAGACACACATCGCGGCTGCCTGGCAATCAATGGCGTCTCCATGATTCACAGCGCTCGCGATTGCGCACGAAGCGGCGTCCTCTCGTCCGACATCACCGCATGCGCAACATGAACAGCCAGTCCTCTTGCTCACGAAGCGGCGCCATTTCCCCCGACATCACAGCATGCGCAACGTCTCAATCGCATATCATCCATCGACGCAAGCAAAATAAGCCACCAACAACAGCACATGCAGTAGACATACCGGCTTGCCGACGCATGCGCACGCAAGTCGGGAGGAGGGCCGTTTCCACTGTTTTCTCGTGTGTCTTTTTATTTCGTTTCCTTTTTCTCTCCAAGCCACTTGCTCGCAGCGCCTCATCGTTAGTTGAGCCGGCGCATTGGCTGTCTGCGGCGTGGATCCTGCTTTTTCCGCTCGCCGGATTTCTTCTGCACGCGGGCGTGAGTGGTGGGCGGCATGAGCTCGGTGCTTGTCTACAGATCATTCGCCCGTCGCGGCACCGACGAAAACTGCGCACACTAGGAACGCTTGCTCTCGTCGGCCACTCCTCGCATTCACTCGCTCACGCCGTCATATCGCCGCCCACACATTCACGCTCGCGCTGTCAGCATCCGCGGACCATCATCCCCCTCCTATCTAGATGGAGAACTCATTGAAGGTCGCCTTGTCCTTCTTCGACTTCTTCGCCTTGGCCTTCAGCGCCTCCTCGCGCGCGAGTCGCACGGCCGAGGACTCGGTCGTCTTCTTCTTCTTGCCGGCCTTGCCCTTCACCACGCTTCTAATGTCTACGATCGCTGGCTCCTCCGTCTCAGCAGGCTTGGTCTCTACGGGTACAAAGACGCACATTCGTTAGCGTGTTGCCTTCAGAGTAACAAACGACATACAGCATGAGGGGTAGACCGAACGTACCAGCAGCAGGCTTCTTCTTGCCGCTCTTCTTCTTCTTCTTGGACGCGTCCGTGGCCGCTGGCTGCTCTGGCTCCGGCTTCTTCTCCTTCTTCTCCTCCACGGCTGGGGCGTCAGCTGCATAATGCAAGCAGTCATTTGATCGACGTTAGTACAGAACGACACTACAGAGCCACGCAAATACAGAATCATCGAGACAAGCAACTTACTGGCAATGCCGAGCGCGGCGAGCGCGGCTTCGAACTCTTCGGCTTCCTTCTGCTTCTGCTCCTTCTTGCTCAACGTGCGGGCTGGCGTCTTCTTTGGTGCAGCGGCGGCGACCACAGGCTTTTCGCTCTCAACGGCGGCCTCCTCCTCCTCCTCCTCCTCCTCCTCGTCTTCCTCTTCGCTGTCCTCTTCCTCGCTCTCCTCCTCCTCCTCCTCCTCGACGACCTGCTGCTGTCCCTGGCGAGCCGCGATCTCGGCGGCGGCGGCGTGCTCAGCAGCATCCTCGTCTTCGCTGTCGTCGTCGCCCCACGCAGAGGTGGCCTTCTGGCTCACGAACGCGAACACGGCCTTCTGGTCCGCGGCGGCGGCGGCCTCCGTCTTGGCGGCAGCCTTCTTGGCCTTCTTCTTGTCCATGGAAAGCGCTGCAACACACGCATTGATAGCCAAAAGGGTGTCCAGTCAGCATAACGCGCTAGCATACAAAGTGTTGCGTACGAGGGCAACGCCATCAAGCGCGATCCACACGAGCAGCTCCTCACCATCAAAGACGTTGACGTTGATCTTTGGGGTGCGGTCGACCTTCTTCTGCGGTGGGTTGAATCGGCTCATGATGATGCTGGAACTGCGGATACTGCTGTTTGCTGGTGCGGTCTGGCGTCGCTGGTGATGGCGTGTCGTCGAGGCGTCTGCTCTTCCTTCTCTTTCTCGGCTCGAAAGTGTCCGCGAGATCGAAGATTGGTGGCCGCGATCCCAAACCCAATTCGAACATTTAGGCGTAGGGTTACTTTGGGGGGATCGCGGTGATTGGATGGAATGCGAGTTCAACCATGTCTGCTACTGGATGAAATGATATAACATTTGGAGAGCAAAACTGGAATCAATTCGGAGCACGAATTTTGAAGAAACCACTTCAAGAGGGACGATACCAACCGCAGCGCCAGCGTCCGCTACGACTTCGATGCCGATTACAGCAGCAGCGCTTGCTCCGGTCTCGGTGCCAAAGCCGATCACAACACAAAGAATGCCGACGCCAGCTCCGGCCACTGCCTCGATGCTGATACAAACAACAGTAGTACCAGCATCGACGCCTCCCCCCGCTTGCACTCGCTGCTGCTCCTGATGACGGCGTGGCGCGACATCCTGAGAGTGTCGGAGTGCAAGCTGCTTCCAGCGTCGACCTTTAACTTTTGGGTGCGCCGGCGTCTCACGCCGAACGGGGGCCCGTGTACGAGAAGGCTGAGCTCAGTGTCGGCATGGGATGGACGATGAACTGGTTCTCGATATCTTCAGCTGACAGAAACATCTACTCGGCAGCACAAGATCCTGTCAAGATGTACGTCCAGCTCGATCAAGAGATGTTCCACACGAAGAGCGAGCTCTCGCTCCTCGTTGCGAATGGAATGAAGACCCACCCTCGCGATTCCAGGACAACAGCGGAATTGTGGAGCCGCCATGAGACGATGCATCTGCTGCGTGGGTGGCAGGAAGTCGTCGAGGTGCCTCGACTGCCAGACGAGTCAACGGGTACGATCAGTCGCCACGTCTTCCAGGGTACGTAGTGCACGCGTCTCAACCCAACGGCTCGACGAGATCGCGAGAAAGAGGTGGCGATGAAGAAGATCCAGCTGCTGCACAGCTTCAACTTCGTTTCCAACGTTAGCGAAGACACGCAGGCGACCGACCCAAAGGCACGAGATCGCGTCTCCAGACCCACGGCTGCTGACAGTCTCTCGAGGAGTCACGAGCACGACGACTCGGATCCTCGTTCTGATGGTGAAAAGGAGCCTGCACCCGCCACGACCACACACAGACAACTGACAACTGCGGGTCTTACCGACCACCGTTCAAGTCACCCCCAGAGCGCGAGTGGGACGGTAGCGGTGGCGATAGTTCGGATGTCCAGTCGGCTTTTATTCTGGTGGCCGGCTCAACAGTGCTCGTGGTGTTCGTGGTCGTGCTCAAACGGCAGGCATCTGCAAGTGCGAGGTACAGATCTGTGGTTCGCGTCCCACGTCGCGTCGCGCCGCTACCCGTTTTGTCTTCGCCTTTCGCTCGCCCCTCTGCTAGATGCTCAAGCTGCTCAGTCGCGCGCAGAAGAAGAACGAGCGCGAAGAAGATACCGCGAGGCCCGCCGCACCGAGCTGGAAGAGCGGCGGCTCGAGAAGGAGGACTTGGAGCGACAGGATGAGGCGCTCGACCGCGAGCACGACGAGGGAAGTTGCGACAGCTTTTGCGCAAACAACTTGAGCCGTAGCAGCAAGGGGCACGCTGGATGAACGAGGAGCTGGGCTCAGGCTGGGTTGTTAGGCTGATATCGCCTGCTGGTGAAATGGTGGAGCGCGTGAGTGATTTATTTGGCAATGAACGATTGAGTGTCGAGGCATTGTGCTCTTTTCGTGGTTCGAACCAGGGTGATTGTCCATTAATGTACTGGGCGACGTGGTCGTAGATCGGCAGCATTCGAGCACACACAAGTCGAGCCACTCGGAAGCCGACAGCTTAGGCAACAGATCTCCGGTGGCGCGAGCGTTCGCTCTCTTGGGCTGAGCCAATTCCAGCGACGGAGCTCTGGATCACACCGTGGTAGTCGCGTGGGTTCAGACGCGCAAAGTCGCTCTCCAGCCAGCCGAGCGCACCGGAAGCCTGGTTCGTGAGGCTCAGCGCCTCCGGGTCCGCGTGGCCACTCATCTTCATCGCGTCCGAGGTCTTGTCGAGCGCCAGCTGCGCAAAGTGCCAGCTGCGGAAGCGCCTCTGCTGCTCACGACTGAGCGCCACGAGCGCCTTGTAGTGGCCCTTGACGAGCTCTTCTTCCTTCTTGGCGATGTCGATGGACACGTGGAACTCGCCGATCGTGAACTTGATCTCGCAGTCGCGGTCCACGCGGCCCGTGGTCTCGAAATGCACGTTCGAGAGCGCGTGGTCGCGGTACTCGTAGCGCAGCACGAGCTTGCGCGTCGTCGTCGCGTTCTCGCCGCGGACCGTGATCAACGCCTCGTTCGTGAACGCGAACTCCTCCTTGGCGGACGCGAACGCGAAGAGGATCGTTTCGCTCGGCAGCAGGTACGCGGCCGCGAGCGTCTTGCTCAGGTTACTAGCACTCACCGTGTTGCAGATGTCGGCCGTGCCCGAGAGGTCCTTGGCCAGCGCGCGGAACATGATTCGTTGCTTGGGACTGAAGCGATGGCGATGGCTGGTGCAAATTCAAGAGTGAGCGGGGCCAAGTGAGCTGCTCATGCAAAGGTCAAGGTGCAGAGATCATAATGGGTACACGTTGCTGGATTTTCCCGCTGCGGAGTCGATTTGATGGCGCCCGTCGAGTGATCATGCCTCGCTGCTCGATTTCGACTAAAGGGATCTGAAGTGATGAGGTCTCCTCATTCTGTCAGCCGCGTTATCCGGCAAATGAAATCCAGGTGCTGTGTGGTTTCGATACTCTTATCGTCTTTTCCACGGCGTAATCCGGTGAAAGCGTTGACGACGCACCCATTACAGCTGGACAGAAAACAACCAGGAGTGGATATTCAGCTCACACACTTTGGAAATGGGTGCAGTGACTGACGCATTCCACCGCAAACTTGCACCCATATTTCCAGCCCAGTGTCCAACGCCCTCTTGTACCCGCTCACAGCGCAAGCACGCTGCCTCAACTGACAGCTTTTGCGAGCTCTTGAGAGCTACTCATTCCCGAACTCGCCCCAAGCGCCACAAGTCAATCAGCACCCCACCACCAGTTACCATGTTGAAAGGCCTGACCTCCGACCTGACCGGCACGGCCGACATCACGCGCCCGCTCAAGAGCTTCGAGTCGGCGCTCGGCGCGCAGTACATCCTGCCGAACGAGAAGATCATGTTCTCGCTCCAGTCGTCCAAGGAGGAGTTCACATTCACGAACCACGCGCTGCTGCGCATCCAGGGCTCGTCGGCCACCACGACGCGCAAGCTCGTCACGCGCTTCGACTACAAGCACCACACGGTCGACCACGTGAAGTTCGAGACCGCCGGCCGCGTGGACCGCGACGTCGAGATCAAGTTCCGCATCGGCGGCGAGAGCGTGTCCATCGACATCGCCAAGGACGAGGAGGTTGTCGTGCGCGACTACTACAAGGTGCTCGAACTGCTCAGCCGCGCGCAGAAGAAGAACGAGCGTACGTGGGACCTGGCCAAGCTCGCGCTCAAGTCCTCGTCCGAGGCGCTCTACCTGACCGAGGGCAGCGGCCAGACGCTGCCGCGCCAGTCCGAGGAAGCGCTCACGTGGCTCGAGGACGTCTTCGAGCGCACGCACCCGCACTGCTACCGCGATGTGATCCACATGGCCTTCGAGGAGATCCGCACCAACAGCAAGATGCTGCCTTAGCCGAGTAGCTCGGAGGGCGGGTCCGATCTACCATCGATTGGGGCTCTAGTAATTTAAGAGCTATATATTGCCTTCGAGGAAATCTAGCAGTGCGGTTAAGAAACGTCCTTCTTGTTCGAGACCAAGAAGCCTTCAGCAGCAGCAGTCGTGCGATGACAGATTGGATCGTTTCAGAGCTCGCGTGCGCCTGCCGCTGCGTGATGGACAGCCCTGGGCTCGCTCTGGGCGAAGGACAAACCAAAGTGGAGACAGCCAACTGAACTTGACCTAGCAGGTTGACGCCTACACCACGCGCGCAACTGACCGCCAACACGTAGAAAAAGGTGAGGCTTCAACCGATTTCCCCCATTTTGGCCCATCCATCACCAAGAGGAAATGGATTCCCAGCTCGATCTCCGGGTGATCCTCCGAATTCAGGTGGAATCCAGATT
>JAASFQ010000265.1:0-31669 GCA_023333845.1 Globisporangium polare | reverse complement strand
TCTCCTAGGGTTCACCACAAAGGGACGCTTCTGGGAATGGGTGCCCGCGAGCTACCAGCGGCTCGAGAGCGTCGAGCGCAGGCTCCTGGAGAGCAACATCGCGTCGCCGTTCGAGATGACGAAGGTCGCGAGCCTCGGGACCGTGATCGTCCCGTGCTCGGACGAGGAGAAAGTGAAGCGTGGGGACGTGAAGAACCTCGTGATGGTGCACGGCTTTGCCGGAGGGAACGCCGTGTGGGCAACGGTGAGCCCGCGCATACGAGGTGTATGCACTGTCGAGAAGCATGGACTGACTATGTTGTGTTCTTGTTGCCACTACAGAACCTGGGACACCTGGCGAAGCACTTCAATGTGGTACGTGGTGGGCGGAATGCTTTCCTTCGCGTGACAGTGGCGCTATTGACACTGAGCATTCTCTTCTTCCGTTCTTTAGTACGCTGTCGAGTGGATTGGCGTCGGCCGCTCGGACCGTCCAGACTTTCCTCACAAGGATGTGAGTCCAATGCTTCTGTTGCGTGCACTTTAGATAGAGACACTCAAGCTCATTTTCGTTTCATATCCCCACCTTGCGCAGTTTGACAGTGCGAACGACTTTGTGCTCGAATCGTTCGAGAACTGGCGGAAGGAGCTGGACCTCGAAGACTTCCACCTCTGCGCGCACTCCATGGGCGTAAGCACGCTGTACAGCTATCGTCGCCCCCCTGCTTGCCTCTATAGGAGTGCTGACATGTCTTGTTCTCGCTTCCCTTTGTCCAGGCCATCTTCGCGTCGTCGTACGCCATTCAGCACCCTCAAAACGTGAAAGTAGGTGCCTCGATCTTGCTACTGGGCTGTGGAGGAGCTTTTATCACTCAGGTGACTCACCCCTCACTTTCTCTATCCATCTGTAGCACCTCGTGCTCGTGTCGCCCGCCGGCGTGGGCCACCCACCGCCGCCTGACCCGAGCTCGGCGCTCGAGAAGGCGCGCAACGCGTCCTGGATGCGCCGCATGGTCTTCTCCGCCTGGGAGAACGGCGTGACGCCCATGTCGGTAGCGCGCTTCGCCGGTCCGTACGGCCCTCAGCTCGTGTCGAATGCTTTGACGCGCCGCATTTCCTTCATGCCACAGACAAGCGCTCTCCGCAACGGCAGCGTCGACATGAACGACCTGAGCGAGTACATCTACCACAACTGGGCGCTTAAGGCCTCGGGTGAGAAGACCATGGCCACGCATCTCGCGCCAGGTGCATACGCTGTTCGCCCGCTGACCGACATGCTGCAACCTGAGACCGTGCCCATGCCGCTCACGTTCATCTACGGCGGCGAGTCGGACTGGATGGACTTCCGCCACGGCCAGAAAGTGGTCGACCGCTTCAAGAAGAAAGGTCGCTCGGCGTCGCTGCACCTGGTGCCGTACTCTGGCCACCAGGTCTTTCTGGACAACCCGGAGGACTTTAACCGCATCGTCGTCGAGTGCCTCGAGGACTAAAAGAAGCTTCTAGAGAGAAGAACAGCTAGCTATACGAATAGAGATCGCACTTCCTTATAAATGAATACATGGATGTGTAGATAGAGAGATTCGCGAATAGTCATTGCTGCGGCGATGCAGACTGCTGCTTCAGCCGCGCTCGATACAACACGATGTCGCCCTGCTGGAAGTCCTGGTGCAGTTCGCTCGCGTCCACCTGGCGGACGTCGAACTCCTTTTCAAACGGAGCGAAAAACTTTTGTTCGGACCCGTGGCGCAGCTTGTACGCGAGCAGCAGCAGTGTTTTTCCATTCGAGAGCGCTTGAAAGGACTTGAGCAGCGACTCAAAGGCGCCCGCGTACGGACACGCGACGATGTCGGCACCCAGGATGACGTCGTAGGCTTGGTCGTCGTTGGCGATGGGGTTTGCGTCATCGCCCCAGAGGTACTCGGCCGCGCGGCACTCGGTCGTGACCTCTGACGGCAGACCGTTGAGCTCGATGTTGCGCTGTGTCAACGCCACGGAGGCCGGGTCCCCGTCCGTGATGATGACGCTCTTGGCGCCGCAGTGCGCGGCCGCGATGCCCACGAGGCCCGGGCCGCAGCCGAGTTCGAGCACGCGCTTGCCCAGCACGTCATGCTTGTGGCTCTCCAGGTAGAGCGCAAGCAGCACCGCGGCGTCGTAGACCGAGGCGCCAAAGCCGATCGACGTGCCGCCGCGGCCGTCGGGCTTCCAGCCCTGCTCGATGCGCAGGCGCCGACCGGCGATCGGGAACCACCGCGTGGCGTCGCGCAGCGCGTCGTGGAACGGATTGCGGAACGAGAACGGCACGAGTGCGTAGGAAGTAGGAGGTGAGGCGTCTCCACCACTGTTGCTGCTGTTCGTGGGGCCCTCCATGGACGTCGCCATGGCTGCGGCGGCGTTGTCGTCGTCGTCCATCTCTCGCGCTGTAATTTAAAAATGGAGCTTCAGGGAATATTTGGCTTTTGCAGACCAGCCTCACTTGGCGAAAAGCGTCATCGCCGTCGAGGTGGTGGTGACTTCGGAGGAGACCAGCACGATGGCTACGGCGAGCAAGAAGACGCGCGCGAATCGCAACTTCGCCGACGATGGGAGTTCGTCTCTATCAGCGCCGCCGCCGCTGCTGCTGCTGCTGCTGCTTCTGCTGGCGGATGTACTGCGCGTCCCAGTCAGCGGCATCGTCCAGTTCCTGTTTCGATTCAAGATGCCGTGAGGCTGCTCATCATTGAGAACCCGAGCCGCAGATCCCAGCCGCCGCGCTCTACAACGAACCAGCGCCGACATTCTAGAGCCACTTCTTCCAAGCGAGCTACACCGGGTGCTTTCGCGTTGGGAAGCTGTTTATGTGGAAACACGAGAGTCTCGCGTCCGAGGTGTCGTAACTTCTCGAAGACGCGTTTTGCGCGGACCGCAGCCACGGCGGCTCGCGTGACAGAAGCGCTACTGCGTATCTGCGGTTCCTCTCCGCGCTTGCCGCCCTCGAAGTGAGCACGCGGGCTGGGTATTATATGGGCTACGGGTGGCAGGGGTGCTATTGCAGCCAGCCTGTCGCGACCCCCATCGTCGTCTCACCTGCAGGATACCTCCCACAAGCCAGCGGAGACTGGGCGCGAGCAAACGTGCTCGACAAAGTCGTTGACGGACTTGGAGACCATTTCATGAGTGAAAAACCTGCGAGGTTGACCAAGTTCGGGGCTCAGTGAGACAGCATTTCTGGTTCCTGGGCTGAGACTCCTGGCAAGAAACAATTTGAAGTCTTCTCGAGCAGCGCAAGGCGTGCGACATCGCAGTTGACGCGAAACAGCAGCAATGCATCGCCGACGGACTGGAGCGGGGCGACATCGACGAGATCATTAACAACCCTTTCTTGCATTGCCTCTTTCAGTTGCCGAGATAAGCTCCAGACGCTGGAGGGATTTCTGCTCCAGCACTGCAAGTTCCTGAACCGGAACGACTATCCATGGGTGCAGCCAAACGAGGGATCCGACAACGACAGCAGCGAAGAAGCGAGAGAGGGCGGAGCCGGTGAACGAGCCGAGATCCAAATTGGACGCTGGCGGAGTCACCGCCTCCGGATCCCTCTGCGGCACACTCGTCAGTGAACACAGGGGGCTTGCACTAGTTGCAGCTGACGATTATGTATGACGTGCAGCGAGTTGAGCCATGTGTGTTCGAGGCTATCAAGTTGAATCCGTCACGATGGCAAGCATTCATGGGCGTGACCTCCAGGTTTGCTTGGTGGAGCTTTATGAATCGGTTTCCTGCAACAGAAGGTTGTCCCCGGTTGTCTTCTTCCAACTCTTTAGATGGTGTAAACTACGCTTTGTTGAACTCAAGGTTCTTTGAAGCAACAGGACATCCTGTAGCTGTAAATTACCTCAGCTGTTCAATAGATTACGATATCTTCCATTCCCCCTTCTTTTCTTCCATTTGAAGGCATCACAACAAGGAAACACTTCCGAGCAAGCAGGCAGAGAAGCGAAGATGGCGGCGTCTCGCGGAGAATGCGCGACGGGCAACACGAAGAACTATGACGAGGAGGACGACGACCTGCTCGCCGGCCCCCAGACCGTGCTGGACGAGGGCGACATCGCGCTGCTCAAGACCTACGGCATGGGCCCGTACACGCGCGTGATCAAGCAGGTGGAGGACGACATCAAGAAGGCGCAGAGCGTCGTGAACGACCTCATCGGCATCAAGGAGAGCGACACGGGCTTGAGCCTGCCGAGCCAGTGGGACCTCGTGAGCGACAAGCAGATGATGCAGGAGGAGCAGCCGCTGCAGGTCGCGCGCTGCTCCAAGATCATCAATGCCGGCGAGGAGGACGCCAAGTACATGATCAACGTCAAGCAGATCGCCAAGTTCGTCGTCGGGCTCGGCGAGAAGGTCGCGCCTACGGATATCGAGGAGGGCATGCGCGTGGGTGTGGACCGCACCAAGTACGCGATCCAGATCCCGCTGCCGCCGAAGATCGACCCGACGGTGTCGCTCATGGTGCGTTATTGTTCAATATGTGACTGTCTGTTTGGAGCTGCTCACCGCGGATGGATCTTTCTGAAATATTGACTTGTTGTTTGTATGAAACATTGCGATTTGCGTTATGCTGCAGACCGTGGAGGACAAGCCAGATGTGACGTACGACGAAGTCGGCGGCGTCAAGGACGCGCTCGAGAAGCTCCGTGAGGTCGTGGAGCTGCCGCTGCTGCACCCAGAGCGCTTCGTGAACCTGGGCATTGATCCGCCAAAGGGCGTGCTCCTGTACGGGCCTCCTGGTACGGGCAAGACGCTCTCTGCGCGAGCCGTGGCGAACCGCACGGACGCGTGCTTCATCCGCGTCATCGGCAGCGAACTCGTGCAAAAGTACGTCGGCGAAGGTGCGCGTATGGTGCGCGAGCTCTTCACCATGGCGCGCACGAAGAAGGCGTGCATCGTGTTCTTCGATGAGATCGATGCGATCGGTGGCGCGCGTAGCAGCTCGGTACGTCCTGTCGATTGGTAGTAGCGCTGTGTGTTACAAGGAGTTGCTAACAGTCTCTCTCTCTCTCTCTCTCTCTCTCTCTCACTAACAGGAAGAAGGCGGAACAGACAACGAAGTGCAGCGCACGATGCTCCAGATCGTGACGGAGCTCGACGGCTTCGACCCGCGCGGGAACATCAAGGTGCTCATGGCGACGAACCGACCGGACACGCTCGACCCGGCGCTCATGCGCCCTGGGCGTCTCGACCGCAAGGTCGAGTTCAACCTGCCGGAGCTGGACGGCCGCACGCAGATCCTCAAGATCCACGCCAAGAGCATGTCGTGCGACCGCAACATCCGCTTCGAGCTGATCGCGCGCCTGTGCCCGAACACCACGGGTGCCGAGCTGCGCAGCGTGTGTACGGAGGCCGGGATGTACGCGATCCGCGCGCGGCGAAAGTCCGTGAGCGAGAAGGACTTCCTCGAGTCGGTGAATAAGGTCATCAAGGGCTACCAGAAGTTCTCGTCCACACCAAAGTACATGGTCTACAACTAGGCGCTCGTTCGCTGCGGGGTGAGCGAGGTTGGCAGGTGACCAGGTAGGCACGAAGAGCCCCAGTTGTCCCAGTGCGAGCGAGATCTCTTGCTTGAGCTTCACTCGTGCGGCATGCAGTATGAGAGGGACTTTACAAGACGAGAGCGCATTAAGAATCCATTCAATACAGAAACACATGCAACAGCCCCATAAACAACAACAACTTCTGGATGGTTCACGCAACAGTATGCTCACATAATTTTATAGATTGAAGGGCAAACCGAGCTTCAACGCGTGGGCTTCTCTACGAACCGACCAGCTCACGTTACTGTCTCCTCGGCATCGCTTCTCGCTCGGTGCTCCCTAGCTTTGCTGTATACAGCGCATGCTGGTGGAGCTGCTTGTCATGATGATATCGGCTCGTCGCCTGGTCCGCACATCTCCTTCAACTGCAGTCGCACTTCCTTCTTTACAGCATTGAAAAATCGAACATGGGCCGGATCACGAGCGACTCCCAGTCCACGAGCAGGAAGAACGACTCGAGCATCGGCAGGCGGTTGCCGGCGACAGCAGACGTGCTGCCGTACTTGCCGCGGATCGACAGATCGAAGCCGCCGTCGAGGTCGTGGCGGCGCGTGAACTTCCACATGTAGCACTCGTCGGTCCAGACCAAGTGCTGCGCGTCGTTCGTCGGTGGGACGACCGACTTGCTGATGATCGCGAACGTGTCCTTGTCGATCGACACGCGGCACACAAGCGTCATGGCGTGGCGCGGGAAGCTCTCGCCAATGAACTGGTGGATGTTGCGTGTGAGGTACATGTTGTCGTTGAGCTTCTTCAGGATGCAGAACTTGCTTCGTCGCTTGTGCAGCAGCTCCTGCTTCACCTCGTCGTGGCAGAGCGTCCACGTCTCGTTGAACACGCGCGTCATGTCTTCACCTGGAAAGGTCTTCTCCGAGAACGCGTGCAGGTACATGGACTTGGACTCGCGCCGCGTCTTCCAGTCGAGGTACACGACCGGCTCGCCGTTCACCTGGTACTCCATCATCTCCATAAACGCCTCGCGCGACGTCTTCTCGAGTTCGTCGTCCGGTGGGTACTTGACGTTCTTCATGAACTGTATGCTATCGGTGGACGGCTACAAACAAACAAACAAGCATTACCACAAAATTGATGAGCCGTCAGCTCTCCTTCAGCACACGGACAACCACCCCGAGAGGCACACACAAAAACACGTACCGGCATGGCCTGCTGGATCTTCTCCGCGAATCGCTGGCGCTTGCGGTTCTCGCTCAGTAAAAACTCCTTCTGGCGGCGCAGACACTTGGTGAGCTCCATCACTTCCACGTACTTCTCGATCTTGCTCGAGCGCTCGAGCGGCGTGTTGGACGGGTCCTGGTTCGCGCGCGCCGCCACGCGGGTCGCCAGCACGTTCTCGAGGCGCACGATCTCGCCGCGCATCTGGTCATTCTCCGACTACTCGTACACAGCGCGACACACACATATTTATACATTAGGACACACACGAATTTGAACTGCGTGCGTTCATTTAGACAGACGAACCCCGGTGGTAGCGCCGGCGGCGGCGGCGGCGGGGCCGGCCTTGACGTACGGGCGGCCGGCGTAGGGGGCGACGGAGCCATTGGCCGAGCGCGGGGTGGTGTACTGGTCGTCCTCGCTGTTGCTGCCGAGCAGCGAGAGCGCGTACTGGTCGTCGCGCATGTCGACCGACATATTCGCGGGCTTGGAGTTCGCTTCGTCACTTCGGGCTGACTTTCCTTTTGGGAAAAGCGATGAGTGTGAGTGTGTGTTGCGAGCGAGGAAGGAAAAACAGACGTCAGAATCACTTCCACTGTGAGAATGAATACCTTGCTATACTGCTCGAATATTCTGTGGGAAGGTACGTCGAAAAACCTGTGCAAATCACAATAGATGCATGTTTGAATAGCCTGTGAGATCTGATGATTTGCTTGGAGGCTCTTCTTTTGGTTCGGAGCTCAGACAAATCGTCCTTTTGCATAGAGTTGAGCCACACGCATGCTGTTGAGAGGTATGCCTTGACGAGGCTCAAGATGGGACCATTCAGACTGGGCCGTGTGTGCTGCTGAATCGTGCAAGCACAAGCCGCTATCAGTTGCATTCGCTGATTGCAGTGGCACGCAAAGTTCCCAGACCCACCGCTGCCGCAATTCCTCTCGGCCAGGCCGAAGACATCGCAGATTGCTGCGTTACGTCACTGAACACAGTTTCTCCTGTCGCCACGCACTTCCGAGTGCGTCAACCGTTCCCGTTGCTGACTCGCACCACCTTCAGGAGTCTTTGGTTTCCACACTCGAATGAAACCATTCCACCTCGACGTCAAGTTCCAGTTCACGTCGCGGTGCATGCAAGACGCAGGCTATGCACTCCAAGATATCATACAGTACGCTTGTGCTGCAAAAAGCTCGATTTTTTGCGCACCATACTTTGTTCAAGTGAAGCAGTTGTGCCAGGAAGGCGTCCCTTCTTTGTGTGGCCCACCTAAATTCGAAGTCTGGCGCTTCAAAGCCGATCCATCCCCATTTCTGCGAAGAGCTTCAGACTTTCCTTCTTCATTCGCACGGATTGTGCCATTCGTTCATTCTCCACACAGTTAGTTAGTTGGGTACCTCCTGTCGCTCTCTCTCTCTCTCTCTCAATTGAGACTCCGCACCACCACCAACCAGTAGCTCTCAGTTGGGAACAGGCGCGCGCGTGCAAGTGAGCGAACGGAGCAGAGTGGAGTGGGCAGCGACGCGTGCGTCCGCATGAGCACGGCAGTCGAACCAGTGGCGCGCGCAGCAGGGGCCGACGACAGACTCTTTGGTACGAGCTCGTGTCTGCCAATTCATGCGCACCGAGTGTTTGCACAAGTATTGCGGCACCGCTTGCTTGCATGTGGAGCTGCTGCGTTGCAGCACGGCTTTCTGTGTGACGATGTTGTCGTTTGACAGCGGCTTGACAGTTCGGGATGCCTCGCTCCTCTTGTTCCTGTTCAAACAGGAACGTTGCACAGCGATCGCATGAGCAGCATCAACGCGTACGGCGCCGAGAAAGCCTTGACGCCCATGACGATGGACGGCGACTGGGAGGCCTACCGCAAGCACGGCTACGGCCCGCCGCCCTCGGCGCTGGTGCGTACTGATCATGTTGAAGTCTGAAGAGGATGCGATATTGCTGATATGAAGAGCTAGCTAATGTTGCGCGCATATTTATGTCATGACGACAACCAACGTGTATGTTTGGGTCGCTCGTGTGCCCACTTGCAGGGCGTGCTGCGCAATGACCGCACGCCGCTCAACACGCCGTACACACCGCAGCTGGTGAAGTTGCACCTGAAGCGCCACGACGAGTACGAGCAGCAGCAGCAGGCGGACGACGAACGCTACGAGCCGGCAGCCAAGCAGTTTGTCACGTCAGTCAAGTCCAAGCTCAGCATTCTCGCGCACCCCGTGCAGAAAATCCGGTACGAACACTTGTGCATTGTGATTCGGCTCTTTGATCGGTCCTTGCTCATCCAAGCTGCATTTGAAATTTGCGATTTGTGAACAGGAAAGTCGTGGACCGCGTGCTGGAGCTCGTCCTCCCGGCCTTTGTACTGCAGGCGCCTCTATTCATCCACGTAAGGGCGATTGCATGTGCATGTGTGTGGTCTTCCTACCACCAACCGCTCAATGACGCGCGTGTGCTCTTGTGAATATCGTTCTTTCGTCTGTAGAACCGCAAGTGGGTCGTGTGGTACTTCACGACGGTGCTGAGCATCCCTTTCGCGTTGCTGCTGAGTCCGATGCTGATCGCGTTCTGCATCTTCACGTCGCCGATCTGGATGGCTGGCGTTGTTGTGCTCGTCGTGCGTGCGCTCGTCCCGGCGTGGAACCATCCGCCACTGACTGATGGTCACTATGTGCGCAAGTCGTCGCCCCATGGCAATAGCCACAACGGCCACATGACAATCAGCAGTATCAACGATAGCATCGACGGCAATGGACGCAGCTACGAGTACCGCCACAGCAGCAGCAGTAGCAACGGCCACCACCGCCAGAAACACCTCCGCAACGGCGAGAGCAGCGACCACCCGAACTCCATGTATCGCCACGCCAACATCACGACGTCCGCCGACTCGGATCACCGCCAGGATGAGTGAAGCTCATTGCGCTTCAGTATGCCGTACACATTTATTAGCCACGTGTCTTGTTGGGTCGGTAGTAGTTTAGCGTTTAGCTATAGGGAGTGAGGAAGATCGGAAGAGTGGCGGCAAGCGCCTGCCATCCATTCATTTCTCCTCCTCTTCGTGCATTTCATTATTTTTATTCTAAATCTTTTTATTCGTGACGACCACCAAGCCCAGCACGAACGCCGAGCCGGCCAGCAGGAAGTCGGGCGAGAACGCAAAGCGTTGCTGGCGGTGCTGCTTCTGCTTCTGCTCTTGCTGCTGAGAGGTGCTGTTGCTCTCGATGTCCTCCTGTACAGGTACCTCCTTCACAAGCCCAGCTGCTGGCAGTGCTCCTTCCGCGATCTCGCCATCATCTTCTTCAAGCGGATACGCTTCTTCGTCGTAGTGCAGCTGGACGTCGAGGATTGAGCCGAAGAAGTCCGTGATGGGGACGTCGTCGATCGAGCGGCCGAGAATGTCGGCGCGGTAGTCGGGCGTGGAGTAGAGCATGCGCGGGTCGTAGAAGTTGAAGAGGTCGCGTAGAGACGCATCGCGGATCCAGTCGCCGACTTTCATGCGCTGCAGGTAGTCCAGCGTCGCGTACGTGAAGCGGTCAATCACCGCCAAGCCCAGCTGCGTGTCGAACAGATATCCCTCGGGTGTCAGCAACCCATTTCACATAGTCAGTCTTCACAGTGTTGAAGAGTTACGTACGTCCTGGTCCGAGTGGTGCGCGTACGAGCTCTCGCCAGTCTGCGAGCTGCCGATGGTGACGACATTTGGTGACACGATGGCGTTCGAGAGCGATCCGGCCTGGCACGTGTCGACCATGAAGAAGATCTCGTTGTATCTATACAAATGTCAGGAGAGAGTGTAAGCGATGCGAGTGTCTTGTGGTTGCTAAAGCTGAGCTTTTCGAGTCTTTAAACAGAGCACTTCCGTACCGTTTCTTCACGTGCATCTCCTGGATCGCATCGGCGATATCCTGGCTGGAAAGCTCTTCGAAGTCCTAAGCAAGGCATTCCGAAAGATATACACACAAGGCATTAATACGAGAGTCATTCTCACAGCAATGGCGCTGGTGTAACAAACCTGGAACTTCAAGAAGCCGTCGCCGCCATGACCAGTCATGAAGATCTGCATGAACACCACAACAATTAGAGTTAGCATACACCGCAAGCTGTGTCGTACGCAGAGCATTAGTTGAACCAAAAGTCTTCGTACAAAGACGTTGCTGTTCTCATCCGTGTCGAGCTTCTTGGACGCGGGCGTCCCTGGCTGGTGACGGCCCGTCAGCACCGTGATGAAGTTCGCGACCGTGACCTCGGCGCCGCGGTAGTCCACTTCAACGTTCTTCCCATACCTACATATTGCCACACACTCTGGTCAGTTATCTTCGCTTACACTACAAATACCACAGGCGAGAGAAAGGCAAGAGACGCACAGGTTGATCTTCTGCGTGCGGCTGTTGAAGACCTCGCCCGGGAAGCAGTTGCGCGAGTTGCACGGCATTTGGTCCGCGAGCATGAGGATGATCTGGCTGTCCGGGATCCCGAGTCGCTTCACCGAGTGGTACAGCGAGAGCGCATTCGCGATGTGTCGGTAGTTATTCCAGAAGCGCGACGTGTCCACCTGCACACACACACACACACACACAGGTTCACATACGCATACGTCATTCATGAGTTCAACTCGAAACCAACACGGAGCTCTTCGCCGCCTCAAGCACGCACCACGACGGCCCAGTTGTTCGTATGGCGCCGGTACTCCGCAGCGCCGACGACCGTCGACGCGTCGTCGCTCAGCACCACAGCCAGCACCAGCAGCGCGAGCGCCTGGAGTCCCGTGAGCAGCCGCAGCAGCGCCATCTTCCTCTCTCCGTTGCGCTTGGGCTTGGTGGAGTTACGGATTGAGATGGCCAGCTCACTTTCTTTTTGCTGTCTCGTTTTCCTGTGCGCACTCACTTTAGACAACCCGGGGTGATCATGATCTATATAGAGGTTTGTAAGGGTACATACCGGTATTCTCGTTCGAGAGCACTATTCGAGCGAGGTCCTCGAAAAGCGAAAGTCCGTTCGCTGACCCCGCATACTCGACTAAGTACGACATCTTTCCCCGCATCGCTTTGGCTTTGCAGAAGCAAGAGCTCAAAGCAAGAGCTCAAAGCAAGAACCAGAGAGTGAGAATGACGGACGTGGTGCTCACGGCGCTCGTGCGCGTGAAGAAGCGCGACGGCAGGGCCGAGCTCTCCGAGAAATACCTGCGCTGGACGCCCGACGACGCGTCAGCTGACCCCGCAGCCAGTAGCGGCAGCGCGGCCAAGCAGATCGTCGTCTCGTGGACGACCGTGCAGGACCAGCAGGTGTCGTCGCTCTCGTCGCCCAAGGCGATGATCCGGCTGCGCATGACGACCAACAACAGCGCGACGCTCGTGCTCGAGTTCATCAGCGCTAAGTCGCTCGAGCAAGCGTTCGAGGTGCGCGACGCGGCCAAGGAGCTCA
The DNA here is from genome assembly GCA_023333845.1 of Globisporangium polare. NCBI lineage: Eukaryota > Oomycota > Peronosporomycetes > Pythiales > Pythiaceae > Globisporangium > Globisporangium polare. The sequence continues at coordinate 19,535 of JAASFQ010000265.1, read as the reverse complement.
TCGCCAAGTGGATCCTCGCGAGCGGCAAACAGCAGAAGCAGCACGCGTCCTCGTCGGCGGCGCGCACGCCGCTGTGCAACGCGACGGAGATCAAGCAGCGCGCCGCCTTATTGGCCGCGAACCCGACGCTCAAGCGCCAACACATGGAGATGGTGAATGAGGGTCTGATCTCGGAGGAGGACTTCTGGGCGAGCAGACGCCACTTGATCGCAAACGAGGCCAGCAAGCGCCAGAAGACCGGGAAGACGTCGGCGATCCTGACGGACCTGAGCGGCGACAACGACACGGGCGGCAACGTTGTCAAGTACAATTTGAACGCCGAGGTGATCCACCAGATCTTCATCCAGTACCCGGCCGTGCACCTGGCGTACCAGTCGCAGGTGCCGGACAAGATGACGGAGACGGAGTTCTGGAGCGCGTTCTTCAAGTCCAAGTACTTCCACCGCGACCGCAAGGCCGGCCATGAGGACATGTTCACCAAGTACGAGGAGAAAGAGAAGGAGATGAGCAAGGGTACGACGGTGGACCCGCGCGCAGTGGTGGATCCGCTCGTGGACCTCACGTCCACCGAAGAGGACTTCTCGACGCTGCAGCGCGGCATGAGCAAGAAGCAGCCGCTGGCGAAGGACGACGGATCAACCATTACGATCGCAAAGTTCAACCGTCATGGCGCGTACGTGCTCGATCCGTCGCATGCCGGCAAACTGCAGGGCAACCCGGAGGCGTCGCTCATGATGAAGTCGCGTCCGAATTTCCACGACAACCTGCGCGAGGCCACGCTGCTCGACGACCTGCAGGGCAAGCAGCCGCCGCCGTACAACCCGCTGACGCTCGAGGACGAGTCGCGCTACTTTCAGCAGCAGACGCTCGTAGATGAAGGGCTCCAGACGGGATCACTGGCCGATGCTGCGAACCAATTCCAGCGGATCTGCCGCGAGACGCTCCTACTCACGAAGGCGTTCCCGACGGCGAAGACGTCGCTCGACATCCTCAACGAGATCGTCTCCTGCTCGGATTCCGGCGCTGACACCTCGTCGTCGTCGTCCTCTGGGGCCTTTGGCAGTGGGGCCATGACGGCCGAGTACATCCCGACGGAGTTCAAGAAGCAGGTGTACAACCAGTTCCACGACGTGAACGAGCTGCTGCGCCACTTCCTGTCGTTCAAGGCGAAAGTGGCGCAAGGCGGCGACACCGACGCGCAGCACAAGCTCAACAAGATTGTCGAGAAGATGGGCTCCAAGTACGACGAGCTCGTCAAGATCCGCGAGAACCTTCCGCCGCACGAGAAGAACCTACTGGCGCCGCTGCTCAAGCCCTTCGACGACCAACTCAACCTGGCGTTTATTTAACCACCATCTCGTGAACTCTCCCATGCAGCCATCTCCCCGAAACAAGAAAGCGCCTTCCATTCACAGACAGGAAGAGGACACATCATATTGCGAAGGCTGGAAGCAGTCAACAGGTCCATACAGAACTCAACCCGGTAATCCCTTTGTCACTTTAGCATTACTCGTGTATCCGCCATGAAGTGTGAAGCAAACGCCGTGAAGAACGACATGGTGGCGCTCCATGGACAGGTTTCGCAGGCGTTAATGAGTCCCTTGCAACCGACCTGTCTGCCGATCCAGGCAATTTCTCAAGTCTCGCGACTTCGAAGCGATTGACCACATACGAAGCCTCCAGTGAAGGATTTGAGTCCATCGTCCGCAGAGTATTCTATCTGTTGCACATTGTGGAGTCACCAACATTCAGAAAAAAGCTCCTATGCTCAATGACTGGTGCACCGCAGAGAAACCCGGAGGCAGTGCCCTTGTCACCTTGGCCGCCGTTGCTGCAGGTGTCACGGCGGAACATTCGTTCATGGAGATGGGAGATCTTGGACGGGAGACCCGCGTACCCGCCGCGGATAGTAATCTTTGTGAGCAAAAAGTACTCGGCGTCGCTGTTCTGATCGAAGAAGTGGTTCCAGTGCATTCACGCTGGCCCATTGTGGATCGCTGCAGCTGGGATCTGCGGATCGCTCCTCAACGCTGAGCAGCAGCCTCGCGAATCGAGAGGAGCGGAAAGACGCCCAGCACATCCGTCAGCAGCAGCTGTAGTGGCGATGCGTTCTGGGCTTCGTCGGTCATGGCAGCGAGCTCGCGTTTTGGCGCGCCTTCCTGGTGTCGTGAGCCAAACCAGCCGCTTTCGCTCTCGGGTGCGTGGCGCAAGATCCGGGATGTAAAAATACCGGAAAGGGCCACTCCGCACTCAGTTGAAACTTCAGCTCACGTGACCATCACTCCCAACTTCAGCTCCTTTTGCGGAGCAACTGTGTTCCTGGGCGTTTGCTCAGGGGAGGGCGCTTTTCCTGGACAGTCTCCGACGCCGATGAGTCACTCGCGGCGGTCCGAACCTTTGGCTCTGCCGATCGCTGGCTACATCTGATCGTGATCGCGACCTCGAATCGCCTGGGCGAACTGCGTGATGCGCTTGAGGAGCGCTCTCGTCTCGCTCTGGTGCTGCTTTTGGAGCATGAACAGGAGCTTCGCCTCGGTCTCTTTGCTGTCGAGCTGGCTGAACAAGTGCGCGCACTGCCTGCCGATCCAGTCCATGCCGTCTTTGCGCTTTTTCTCAGCAGCCTGCCAACCCAGCGATGCAGAAAAACACGTAAGGTTGTCAATTCGTCATGAAATAGCCCTCTCGTGACTTACGCACCTCTTTCATGGCTTGCGTCTGCGCTTGTAAATTGTCGAGCTGCTGCTGCATTTTCGACACGTCTGATTTCCGATTGCTGCTGCTATTGCTGTTTCGAAAGTGCAGAGACTTCAGCAAGGACGAGTCACGGGAGGCGCCGGACGGGTCCATCACGGGGGCGGTGTGCACGAGCATGGGACGCTTCGCGTTGCCCTTGAACTGCTTCTCGAATTGCTGGTTGCCTCGATCAAGCACAGACTGCTGCTTTTGACCACTTCCAAGTGATGAAGACACTTTCAGCCGCCGGTCGTCAGCTGCGTGATTGACTTCGGAGTACGAGCTCGAGATTCTCTGACACTCGACCTCGAATTCCTGGTCCAGTCTCTCGAGGAAGCTCTGGAAGTCTGCCTGGACCTTCTTGGTCTGGTTCGTGAACGCCTCTTGAATGTTGAAGCGCTCTTGTTGGATCCAATCGCTTGCCTGCTGGAGTCGAAGTTCGTCTTCGTCGTGGTTGGAGACCAGCGTCGATGCACATGGAGGTTGGTTGCTCGAAGTTGAAAAATCTTCCACCATGCGGCTTTCGACGAGCCCTTCTTCATCGCTGACAGGAGGCGTGTATTTGACGCCCAAACGCTTGCTCAGTTGCTGCAACTCGCATTCAATCTGCTGCGCGAGCTTCTGATGCATTTCCGTGCTCTGCAAATGGAACTTTTTCCACTTGGCACACGACTGCGCGTTCTCGAGCTCGTAGTGCTGCCGGACCTCGGACTCCAGCTGTAGTACGCAGGCAGCACATTGGGCTAAGACGGGTGTTTAGGCTTCAGTGCGGTTGACCCCCAGATACATACCTTCCGCTCGAGGTACTCGGTGTTCTTTGTCTTCTGCTGCTTTGCAGATTTTGATAAAATGTGACGGCGCTTGTCGCCTTGTAGCAGCTGCACAAGCACAGACGACGGGTGAAACTGGAGCTGTCGGCACCAGATACAGAGCGTTATTATCATCACGTCAGAGTCTCGATAGGAGCATATAACACCACGTAATAAGTGCTAGTCAAGCGTACTGGGTTCGTCTCGATCTGCAGCTGCAGCGTGTGCTTCTGGTGCTCGAACTCGACCTGGCGTCACAATCGAGAGCGAGACGTCAACGAGGATAGTGAGTTTCAGAGCGGTGCAGCTAAAGCTGCGCTCTTTACCTGGTATTGCGCAACAGAGCGTATCATCCTCTGCTTCCAGTCATGTGCGTCCTTGCTCATGCTGCGAACGCCAGGTGCTGGGCTCGCCACTTTGCTTGAGAAGACTGGAACCTTCCGACTGCCGTCGGCGCGTTCACTGACATCGGCTTGATTCGCATCACGGCACCAAAGTTAGCAAGTCACTGTCGCGAAACCGTTTCACGAGTGTTCCTTCCCAGACACATCAAAATCATGACAATCTCAAACGCAGTTGACTTTCTTAAAAACACAAGAATGAAAGGCTCCTAGTTGAAGAGGTCGGAGCTTTCGAGCAACGGCTCGTAGTTCTCCACCGAGAGCATCGCCAGCAGCCGCGAGTCGAGCGTCAGGTAAATCGGTATGAGTTCCGCTGCAATAAACACTGCCACTAACAGCATCGATTGGATCTACGAGCACGCGGATAGGATAGATCGAGCATGAAAGTGTCAGCCAAGTTATAAGAAGGGCACCGCGAGGAAAGATGACGACCAAAACATACCGATGCGCTGCCTCGACCGACGTTGAACCAACCCTGGACGTGGACAAAATCACACATAGCAGTTAGTAACCCGGCGCTTGAGCGGCCATTTGCTGCTCATCCAGATCCCCATACCTTGGTGAACGTCAGCAGTGTCATGACGCTATAGAGGATGCGTCCAACGCTCCACGCCATAGCCAGTCGACCCACGCGCTTCAACCGGAAGCGTGCAGACTGCGACTTGTACGGGAACCCGGAGAGCGAGAGTGTGAGGTAGAACCACGTCGAGAGGATGATCAGCGGCAAGAAGAGGTCGGTCGCTGCCACCACGTAGAAGATCATCTCCGGGATCTACCGACACGATGGCAATAAGCGTAAGAGCTCCATAACAAATATTACTACAAGAGGCCCAGCTTATGGCACTACATGTACGCACCAGACTGAGGCGGTCCTGCTTGTCGTCCCGGAAGATCCCTTGCTTGTCGAACAGGAAGAGCGCGGTGTAGAGCACCAGCTGCATGAGGTAGAGGCTCCCGTTGAAGATCAGGTAGAAAATCATCCACCGGCGGCGGAACTCGGTCGCTGAGAACCAGTGGCGGCGAGACTGTTAACAGCAGAACGACACCATCAAGATCGAACAGGGAGCCAGTCAGTACACACCTCATCATAATGGTATCGTGTCGTTACGCAACAGCAACAGGTCTTACCGACTGGAACGCCTCGGCCCAGACGAGCACGAGCAACAAATACGACGACACGAACAAGAAGTCGGGCAGGTTGAATAGCACCGCGACCACCTTGTTGTAAAAATCGAGCTCCTTCTGCGTGTTGTCGCCCCCTCCGGATCCGCTCGCGTCGTCGTCGTTTGGACCGCCGTTGAGCCATCCGTACTTGAAGCCGCCACCGTGGCCGACGAGCCCGCCGCTGTTGCCACCGTTGCTCGGCGGCATGAGCTCTGCATTCTGCGAGTCGAAGAAGCAGAGCGTCGAGAACGTCGCCGTGCGGAAGAGGCAGCCGAGCGCGACACTGAGCACCAGCAGCTGCACAGTGCTCCAGCCCGTGTGATGGTGCTGTCGCAGCACGCGTCGCACCTCCCAGTACTTGGTGAGCGTCACGACCGTCACCAGCGTGTAGCAGAGCGCCAGGAAGTAGCTGGCCATCGCCAGGTTCGCCAGGAAGAGCGGCATCGCACTCGCGGGCTCACTTCTTCTCCTGTTCGTCGAGCTTTTTCAACTTGCTGTGAAAATGCTCCAAAACCAGATCGCTTGATCAGACTGGTTCTATACCGGTATTTGACATCTGAATCTGAGAACGGATGTGAAGGAAGACGTCGCGCAGTCATCGAGCTTCATGGTGAGTGTTTTGCCCCGACTGCTTCATACCCTTCGTTCATACACCTCAGTACCAAGGGTCTACCAAACGAGGCATTCTGAAACTCTATTCATCGTCATCTTCCTCACCAATCGTCTCAGCCACCTTCCCTCCTCCTTTCTTCCTCGCATTCGCTTCGTCTTCGTCGATAAAGCGGATGTCGAAGCAGTTGCGCTCCCGCGGGTCCTTGTACTCCATGCCTAGCGCAATGAAGACATCCACCTCGGAAGTGCAGATCACGGTCTCGCCCTTCGGCACTTTCTTCCCGTTCGCGTGCGTCACGGGGTTGAGCGCACGGTCCGAGAGGCTCCAGCCTTTCTTCCTTGCAAATAGTCGCATGCTGCGATTGAAATGGTCGCTGCCCGTGAAGTACAAGAGCGCGAACCCGAAGCAGCGGCGAGGATACACTTTGATGTCGATGCGGCGGTGCGGGAGGTCCTGGGAGACAGAAGGACATGTTAAGTACCATCAGACAGCAGGAAAGCCCAAGCGGCCCGCTCTCACCTTCGACACCTGACAGACACCCATGTATGTGTCGCAGCCGCCCATGTGGTGGTCCGACACGTGAGTCAAGTCGTCTGCACCAAATTTCACGCGCTGGTTAGATCTCAATGAAGACAAGAGAGGACAACAAACCGAAGTGACCATTACCTGTGATGAACCCTGACGCGTGCAATCGCTCAAGCAATACTGAAATGTCAAATAATCCAAAGCACAATTGTTGCTCGATATCGTTCGCGATCAACAAACAGAGCCACTTGCAGAGATGGTACCTGGTAGAATACCGCACGTTTCATTGTCGGGGTCTGTGATGAGCACATCGCAGTCTCCTGAAGACAATTTGCCTCTTCGATAGGATCCGCACGACAGCGCAGTCGCGTTCGGGATCAGGCGATGCACTTCGTCCACCACCGTTTTCTCGATCTGACTGACTTCCGCTCTGCAAAAGACACGACGCCAAATGAAATCGTTTGAATATGATATCAGTTCAGCCTCGAAAAACAAGTGCTAGTAATTCTTTGTAACAGACCTTGGGATTTTCGTCAAGAAGTCTTCATAGTGCTTCAAACCGATCTTCTGCTGATCTGACAGGACCGATTCCCCATTCTTACGAAGGTCATCGAGCGTCTTGAACCCCGTGCTGTTTGCATACGCAAAATACAGATTATATAAGGTAAATCGTTCAGGACAAATCGAACGTAGAACTTACGTGTAGAGTTTGGCGGCAGTCGCTGGACCGACACCCCAGATGCGAGACATCTGCACCAGGCATTGCAGTCTCGGATTCGTTTTCTTCGCCTCAAGCTTTTCGATCTTCCCAGTATCGAGCACTTCGACGATTTTGTCCCGCAGCCGACCTTTTGCCCAAGGGAGGTCCTTGAGATCTCGGATGCTTGACACACGCGTGCGCATAGCTTTTAGGCTCGAAGCGACTTTCTGAATAGCAGCAACACGCAAATCAGTTACGCGGATAACTCGGATGTGCGTCAGCTCACTTTGACTTGCTTACCTTGTACATGTACTCTCGCCAGATATCGCGCTCGACGTGCAGGTACTCCATCAGTTCTTCAAGTGGATCTGTCAAGTGCGCGTTCAAATTCGTTTGCATCACTACACACACAATGATGTCAGCAACCAGGCCATCAATCTTGAATACCATGCCAGAATACCGAAGTACGCACTGGATGACTTCTGGCAGACGAACGTGTCCGCTACCAGAGGATTTTCTCCGATCCCTTCCGCAAGAACATTGAAACCGGGGTTGCTCGCGAAGAAGATCGGCGTTCGCTCCTTCACCAGCTGGTTTTTCTTCGCCTGCAGTTCCTCTTCTTCACGCTTGAGCTTCTCTACATCGAGATTCACGGGTGGGACGCGCTGGATTTCCTGGTTGCTTCTGTTCCGAATGTCCGAGCCTTCGTCCTCCACGGGACTGTCTACTTCGTCGCGCGCAGCGGCTTTCGCTTCTTCAGCTTCTTGTAAATGCTTCTTGTGGCTCTCAGCCTCAACTTGTAGTTTCTTCACATGCGCCCATTCAAACGCGTCATCGTGCGCAGGGAGCTGCTTCTCGCGCATCAGGAGGATGAGCCACTCGGGCGTGTACACTTTGACTTTGGATACTGCTGCTGCTGGAGGTGGGAACACTTCGCAGTGGAAGTAGTTCCTCGCCTTCTCCTGCTCCAGCTGCGCGCTCACGACCGCGTAGTCGACTTCTTCCCACCCAACTTGCGGCAATGCAGTCTTGTCTTCAGTGCTCAGATGCCGGATGTTGCGGCTGCGTCGGTTCCGATCCGATCCACTCGCACTCAGCATTACGTTCACGCCGCCAAGCTTCTCCACCATCTCCTGCCAGATCTGAACGCGCTTGTGACTCACGTCCGGGCCAATCGGTACCACGAGCACCTTTCGCCCCTGCAAAACGCTCGCTGTATCTTTGCTGGCGGGGTCGGCATTCGCCTTTCCGTTCTTGCGCTGCATCTTGCGTTTGCCCTTGGTCTGTTGCGCGGTTGCATCCGCACTCGCCCGCTTGCGCAGGAGCCCAAGCACGCGCCCACGGCCGTCCTGCATCTCTTGCTCAGTAGTGCTCACAGTGCGTATGGCTTTGCGCTCTGTGGTAGCAGGATCTTCGACTGCAACAAGGACTTTGGTGGCTTCGCACTGCCGCACGTCGCCGGGTTCCGCAGCGTCGCTCTCAGCGCTGGTGTCCGAGGGACGAGTGCGCGGTCGCTGGGCTCTGCTGCTCGTGACCGGCATCAGCGCGTCCAGCTGCGTGAAGAACTGCGCTTTCTCGCTCTCCGACAGCAACTGCATCGCTTGCACATGTTGCAGTTGTATCCTCCCGTCACTTCAAATGATGCACAGGCACACATTTGTTGCCGCCAAAACTGGTCAGTGATGTTCACGTCGGTTAAGTGCTGGTTTGTTGAATTGTTAAGAACATGGTCTCACAGTGAACCCATTTTCATTCGTGGGACAAGCAAGATGGAGCTCATGAAGCACGAGGTGACGGCATGCTCGTCGAAATCACTCGCGTTCTTATACATCTGAGCTCATGCACTTCTGTGCACAATCTCACTAGGCCTGCGCGGCGAGGGTGCTGTACGCGACGCTCGGCGTGTGGTCACCGCGTACGATCGCGGGCAAGTTGACTTCTTCCGAGTCAAATGGTCCCGCGACCGCCTTGGGCTTGGACGTGTACGCCGCCACACACAGGAACACAGTGAGACTGAAGAGGTAGACTGCGCCGCAGATGCCACCGATGATCGCGACCTGCTGGTCCGTTGAGACCCCAAAGTCCGTGTAGCGCGTGTGGTACACGGCGAAGAGCACGCCAAAGCAGCTCTCGCACACACGCCAGGCGTGCACGGCCCACAATCTCTTGCCCATGAGCGTTCTGCGCGCCGAGCCGCGACGCGACGTGAGCTGCGACGCGTCGACCACGAAGAGCGTGAAGAACGGGAAGAAGAGGATCGCGCGCGTGAACTGCACGCTGAACTTGGAGCTCGTGTGAGCGATCTTGAGGATGCCGCACCAAAGCACCGAGCTGATCGTGAGGATACCGGCGTAATACGCGACCCAGAGCTCGGTCGTCATCGCAACCAGCAAGATCGCGCCCGCGCGGAGTACAAACTGTCCGAAGATAAACAGGAAGCTCGCGTAGCGGAGCGCGCCCTTGTCTTTCTTGCAGATGTAGCTAGCCACGCCGTGCAGCAGCGTGACACCCGTGGACGCCACGGCCCAGAGGTCGAGCAGCTTCCACTTGCGGTAATGGATCGTCGCATTCGCCTGGATGACGAAGATCGGGATGTCACGCACGATCGCCTGCACGAAGGTCGCGAACTTGAGTCCGTCGGTGAGCTTCTGCACCGAGAGCTCGTTCTCACGGGCCGCATTCGCAGCATTGCGAGCGGCGGATGTCGCTGCAGTTGCGTTATTGCGAACCGACGCCTGCTGCGGCATCGACAGCTGCGCCGGCTGGTTCGTCGCCACGCTGTTCGCCTTCTTTGCCGCCGTGAACACGAAGAGCGTCTCGACGAGCACGCGCAGCAGCAGCAGTCCCAGAAAGAACGCGATGAACATGTTGAGCGACTTGTGGCGCACGTAGCGGTTGCGCTGCTTCATCTCGAGCGCGACGCCCACGATGCCCATGACGAAGCCGCTGAAGACCAGGAAGGCGATCGAGAGGATGTATTCTTCGATCCACTTGCGCTTGATGTACTCGGAGTTGAGGATCACGTCCGTCACGACGGTCGAGACCTCGTAGGCTGCGCCGAGGATCTCCAAGAGCCCCGCCATGGCTGCTGTTGCTCGTTGATGTCGCTTGCGCCACGTACTTTAGTGTCTTGCCGGACTGCTCACAGCGGCAAGTGCGACTCTTGAGCAGCAGTGCTTGAGCTTGGGCGGCGGCTCTTCAGCAGCTGGTAAGGGCTTGGGAAGTGAGCGCCAACAGCCACACACACACACACACACACACAGCCCCATCATGCTGGACAGCCACGGAAGAAACGAAGTGAGACTCGTTTGACGCTATTTCCATGCTCTTCAAAATCATCTGCTCAGCCAATCACTTCACGCTATATTCCCCAAGTAGACATTACACTTCCAGTATTACCGAAAAGGATACAGCCCACGAGACTTGTTGCAGGATTTTTGGGTTCGAGTGTCGTGACTCATTCCGCAATAAAGCAGCATGGCGGACGACGCCGCCACCACAAGCACCACAGCTGCAGCGAACGTGCTGTCGTTCGCCGGCTGCTGCCGCATGCTCGATGCCGTGGAGAAGACGCCGAAGAGCGACGCGAAGCTGCGCCTCGTGTTCAGCAACGCGCTGCGCCAGGAGCTCGGCGGCAGCGGCGACATGTACCCGCTGCTGCGCTTGCTGCTGCCACAACTGGACCGCGAGCGCACGTACAATTTGAAGGAGAAGAAGATCGCCAAGATCTACATCGACGTGCTGGGCATGGCTTCCGAGAGCAGGGACGCGCAGAAGCTCGAGCACTTCAACGACCCGACGGTCGTGCAGAGCAAGGCCGTGGGCGACTTCGCCGCCGTGCTCTACGACATTCTGATCTACCGCAGTCTCGTGGGCAACAAGAAGCACCAGCACACTGTGGGCTTCGTGAACGAATTGCTGGACCAGCTAGTGAAAGCGGAGGACACTGAGGCGCGCAGGAAGGTGTTCATGCGCCTCGCGACCGAGTTCCCGGCGAACGAGCAGAAGTGGATCGTGCGCATTCTGTTAAAGGACATGAAGATCGGACTGCGTCACGAGCGCGTGCTCAACTTCATACACCCAGACGCCATGGAGATGTACAACCACACGAACGATCTGCACAAGGTGTGCGTGGAAATGCGCAACTCGTCGATCCGGTACGTGCCGAAGATCGAGCCGTTCCAGGTGTTCTCCCCCATGCTCGCCAAGCGCGTCGACTTTGGCGAGTGTACGACCGCGATCAAGTCCGATGTGTTCGTCATGGAGCCCAAGCTGGATGGAGAGCGCATCACGTGCCACGTGAAGGGCAAGGAGGTGCAGTTCATCTCGCGCAACGGAATCAACTACACGGAGAACTATGGCTCGGGAATCACGCCGTACATGCTCTCGCAGGTGATGCCCGGCGTGAACGTGATCTTCGACGGCGAGATGATGGTCTGGGACAACTTGGAGTACCGAATGCGCGAGTTCGGCATCCTCAAGAACGTCGCAAATGCGATGCGCGCGGGCGAGAACACGAACAAATGGCTCTGCTACGTGGTGTGGGATGTCGTGTACTTGGGCGGCGAGAAAGCCGAGCAGCTCGTTCGCGAAGTTTACAAAGGTCCAGGTGGAGTTAGTGCTGTGATGGGACTTCCTCAGTATGCGCGTCGTCAGCTGCTTCTCAAGGTGCTCAGGCCTCTTGATCACCGCATCGTCATCATTGAGCAGACGATCGTGAACTCCAAGTCGCCAAAGGAACGGCACGACATGGTGATGGCAGAGGTCGATAAGCAAGTCTCGAATGGCGGTGAGGGCGTGATCCTGAAAGACATCAACTCGCACTACATGTGCGGCGAAAGCAGTCGGAAGACCAAGAAGTGGATCAAGCTCAAGCCAGATTACGCCGGCATGACGACGAACTTGGATGCAATTATCATCGGCGGCTTCTACGGCACCGGGCGACGCAGAAGTGGTGACGTCTCGGTGTTTCTCTTGGGCGTCCTATCTCGAGCTCTCGATGAAGCGGCAGCCGAAGAAGCGATGAAGCCTGGCGCTCCGAGACCAGTGGTGTATACATTTGCAAAAGTCGGCACGGGCTATAACCGGGACGAGCTGGTGGAACTGCGCCGCGAGCTCGAGCCCCACTGGCAGCCGTGGGACAGCGACAACGTTCCTACGCACCTGAATGGCTGGAAGCCGCAGAAGAGCGACTTGAAGCCAGATGTGTGGATCGATCCACGCCACTCGAAGATCCTGGAAGTGTACGGCTTTGAGCTGACGTCCACGACGCTCTACCAGACCGGCCTCACGATCCGTTTCCCGCGCTGCAAAGCGATCCGCAATGACAAATCGTGGTACCAGTGCATGAACTTGCAGGATCTGAATGCTGCTCGAGGGAGCCTTTTCAACAAGCGCGCCGCAGATGTCGCACTGGGGCAAAAGAAAGCGATCAAGCGTGTGACGAAGCGCCTGAACACGACGTCGAGACCGACCGGCGGTATCGTTGCGGACTTTTCTCAAGCAAAGCTCGAAGGTGTCGAGTTGAAGCGCAACGTGTTTGAAGGCAAGGAGTTCTGCGTCTTGCCTGGCAAGTACGAGAAGTCCAAGCAGTTCGAGATCCCAAAAGAGATCATGGGCGAGAACGAGCGTCACGTGTCGAAGCAAGTCGTCGAGAAGCTGCTGCACTCGTATGGAGCGACGATCGTGCAGAATCCGATCGCAGAGACCACAGACTACGTCGTCGCTGCGTCGGACGCTGGCTTCAAAGTCGCCAACTTGGTGAAACAAGGGCGCTTCAACATCGTGTACCTGCACTGGGTCACTGGCTGCATCTCGTCGTCCCGACTGTTGTCATTGAAGGCAAGAGACTTTGTCTTCGCGAACGAGTCGATGCGCGCGCTTTTGGCGAAAGAGTACGACCGGTTTGGTGACCATTTCACAGAGCACGTGAAGCCAGAAGATCTGCGCCTGATCTTCAAAGAAGCCATGCGATTGAAGGATCTAGCTGCGGCGAAGCATGGTGATGGTGGCGCTAACCTAACCGAGCCCTGGCAGACCGGAATGAAAGCACTGGCGGCAGAGGAAGAAGAAGCGATGGAGTGTGAATGCACGTTCCTCTCGCATTGCGTCGTGTACTTTGACCAGTTCACCACGGTCCACGCCGCGAAGGAGTATATTCCTCACGACCAAAGAGCAGAGTTTGGTGGAGAGCACGTCGAAGTGGACCCGTTCGGCGAGATGAAGCACTTGGTGCAGCAGGTTCGACTCTTTAGTGGCACGGTTGTGGGCGAAATCGACGCGTCGGTGACCCACATTGTCGTGCATTCACGCTCGGATCGAGGCCGAATCGACAAACTGCAGGCAGTCATTCGAGTGATCCGCCGTCTGAACGCCAAGGAGCCCCCCACAGTCGAGAAAGAATGGGTGCAGCAATGCGTCAAGCAACGCTCGCAGCTCCCAGTCGACGAGTTCTTCATCCCAGTCTAAGAAGACTCTGTGGCGCGTTTGGTGGTACGTTGGTTTGTGCAGCAGCAGCATAATTTATTTACCTCTTGACCCCAGCGATCCTGGGTTTACCTAGCGCCTGCTTTGTCTACTCTGTGCGCTGCATGCATGCATGTGAATGTTGTTTATCCTAACCTATGCTACCCTTCTACTAACTACTGATCTCCTACACTCCCTAGTCTACTTTACTAAAAGTGCGCCGCGTCCGTACACCAGTCAAAGTCCTCAAAGTACTGGTTCTGGCACTGGCGCTGGTCCGGGTGGCAGTGCGGCTCGTACTCCTCGTACATCAGGTGGCCCTCGACTCGCTGCGACGTGAACTGCTCTTCAAAGTTCGACGTGTCCAGCGGCCCCGACACTTTGGGCACAAGCGGGGGCACCACCTGCTTCGTCGAGAGCTGGTACCAGTCGATCGATGCGAAGAACGGGTGCGCGAACACATCTTCCATGCCGTTCGGCGACCGGTTGCCCAGGCGCTGCGACGCGTCCTTATGCAGGAGCCCAGAGAGCAAGTCGCACACCTCGGGGGACAAGTGCGCTGGGAAACTCGGCTCCGAGCGCTCAATCTTGCGGAATAACAGGCTGCGGTCCTTCGGACAGTAAAAAGGCGGGAAGCCAGTGAGCAGCTCGTACACGACGCAACCGAAGCTCCACAAGTCCGCCGCCATGCCGTATCCGGAGCCACGCACGACCTCGGGCGCGATGTAGTCCGCCGAGCCGCAGAAGGTCGTACAGCTCTGCTCCGACTTCTTCATCTGTTCGCGTGCAAAGCCAAAGTCCGCGAGGCGGATGAAGCCGTCCTTGTCCAGCAAGATGTTCTCCGGTTTCAGGTCGCGGTACAGAATCCCTCGCTGGTGCAGGTGGTTCAGCGCCAATGCGATCGACGCCGCGTAGAACACCACGTGGGACTCCGGCAGGCGGTTCTTCGCGAACTTCTCCAGCAAGAAGTACATGTCGCCACCGGGACAGTACTCCATCACGAAATTCAGCGACTCGTCGGTCTCGAAGCTGCAGAAGAGCTTCGTCACGAACGGGTGGTCGATCGCACACAGCACCTGCTTCTCGGTCAGCAGTCGCTGCGTGTCGCGGTTGAAATGGTTCTGCTTCGACAGCTTGTGCTTGTCCACGACCTTGATCGCGAAGAGCTTCTCTTCAGGACAGTCGCGCAGACGACTGAGCACCACGGTGCCGTACGAGCCCGAGCCGATGATGCGCACGATGTCAAACACGTGGCGCGTCAGGTTGTCGCTGCTGGTGACGTTGTTCAGCTCGTCCGCATCGGGACTCTTCTCGGCCTCCACGTCAGCGCACAAGGTCGACGACGACGAGGACGCCGAGACCGTCGGCTTCATACTGCTGCTGCTGCTGTAGCAGACGTCCCAGTCGTTCTTTCCACTGCTGATCGGCTCCTTCGCATCAATGGCCGTGCTGTTCTCGAGCGACACCTTGGCGAACGAGCTCGCGAGCATCTGGCCGAACATCCACGTCTTGACACTGCCCCACCGCTGGCGCGACGGACTGCTCTCGGCGTCACTGCCGTTGTTGCTGGCCACGCTGCTCTTCCGGCTCGCCGTGGTGCTCGTGAGGCTCGAGCGGTAGAGCTCGTCGATCTCGCTCAGCGCCGCCCACGTCTCGTCGATCGGCGCCATCCTGTCTGGCCTGTCGTTACGGTTTCTCTAGATCGGTAAGCACACACACACTGCTACTGGGTATTGCTGTCTCCGCTGGGGTATCGCCTTCCTGTTCTTCTCCGTTGTGCTCCAGCGTGCTGACCATACAACGCCAGGAGTGTGGGACGCTACGTTGCTGCTTTCCTGACCGGACGCCACGTGAATCTCGCTCTCGTGCGCCTCGTCTTCCTCGCCTGTGAGTCGTTCAGCAGCCGCACAACACACGGAGAGCAGCAGCAGCAGGCGACAGGTCGAGATCCAGAGAAGCCCTTTACGGAGAGAAGATAGCGAGAAGGAACGTGAGGGACTCACTGCCGCAAGCGAATGAATGCACGACTCGGCGGAAATGGACGCTGCGTCATTGCTTTTGTCATCTTGACGCTCGTGGTCAAAACGCAGGTGTCGCGTAATTTACGGGGAAATGGGTGCAGAGACAAGTTGAGGTGGTAACTTACGAGGTGAGAGACTCGCACTTTATCCGGACATGCTGATTTCAGTAAGGAATCTTGTGGACGCCAGGAAAAGCGAGAAACCGACAGATAAATGACCGGAAATGTGGCTGGCAAGAAAAAAGGACTGGAGAGAGCGCGTGATGCGGTCGACGTCATCGCTTTGCTTCGAGCGAAACTGCCTTGAAGAGTCGCCGCATATGCAAATGCAGAGGACAGCTTGCACTGTGATCGTCCACACTGCGCGTCGCCGTGAAAGACACGATGCAACTCGTGAGTCGTGCGTGGCTTCCTCCAACATCTGGCGCTGAAAGGCGCAAAAGTGAAAATAGACCACGAAGAGTTCTTGTGGCCAAGTGCTCGCCAAGTTTCTGAAGCGAGACGCTCGTGTTTGAGCAATCGCTCGTCCCGCGAACATCAGGTCGCTCGCAACACGTGGTGGTGGCAGGCGGCAAACGACTGGCTGGGAACGACAAAGCGCTTTTGATCCGTCGTGGTCATCAATGCCCCAAACGGTCGAAAAACTCACGTGACCCCTTTCAAGGTCGACCAAGCCCAGAGCTTATGCTCGGAGCTCGTCGGTCAGTTTGTTGGAAGATATCCAGCCTCGAGTGGGCGTGAAGAAATGGACTCGGTCACGTGCAGGCTCGACGACCTCGTGGATTCGATGTCCCAGACTTCCCAGCGCAGTGCTCAACGGTCTCCCAGCCACTCAAGCAGTTCCTGCTCACGAGCTGCAAGTTTATGGGCCGCAGCTTCTACGCTTCGCTTCCCAGAAAGGCAGTGAATGGGACATCGGCACGAACGTCGTCGGTGGACTCTGAACTCACTCTTGCAACGTCGCTCGGGTCTGTGGCGAAACCTCTCTTGACACACAGCGCACACACTGGCCTCCCGTCGTCCTTGGCCATCCTGGTGTTCTCCCAGTGGGCACCAAGCAGCGACGGGTGCGCCTTCGCAGGGTTGAAGTCCACGAAGCGAACACGTTGCCTCCGTGCTCAGACACGCCTTGGCGATAAGCTGGATGCGTGGACAGGATGAGTTCTCGTGGTGGCAAGTTGACGCCTCGGATGAGTGACGAGTCACGACGAACGCTTTTGCACGTTCCTGGACCTGTGCGTGATGGTCGTTGGAGACCTCTTTTGGCACTTCGATCACGAATCCCATCGAAACGCACCGACTTGGCAAGCTCAGCGTCGTCTCGGAGCGTCTTGCAGCTGCTGAGCACCGCCATGACGTCGCGGGTGGAGAGGATCTCGACGACATCCGCGCGCAGCACTTGAGCGAGCGAGTGTGTGGGTGAGGAGGTGGAAGAGCTTGAACTGGTCTTGCTGCTCTTGGGAGGTCTTGAGGTGGCAGTGTCAGCGGTGAGGTGGTGTTTGCGTCCGGTGTTCGGCGGTGTCTTGAGAAATGAGTGAGAGTGAGAGAGGCGGGGTTTTGTTGTTGTTGTTGAGAATCCGCTCCCTTGATGCAGTCTCCTTGTGCCTACAGGAAGCTCCTGCCCCATTTCCCTCGCGAGGTGCCACTCGGAATTAACTCCACGAATCCATGGCTTCGTACTTCCAATGTGGCGTCGACGCCCTGCTTCTCCTGTGTCTGCCACCTTCAAAGCCAAAGGTCCAAATTCGGCGCAGCATGGAAAACCCATCCAGCACAACTCAACCGACTCCACAGCCTACCCAGACGTCATCTTGAATGCATTACTCAGATCAGCTGCGGGCTTCTGAAGAACAGTACGATTCAGTAGGCAACGCCTTAACTCACGTAAAGCTCACAGCGTCTCGAGAATCGCCACAAAGGCGCCGCAGAAGAATCCGGAGGGCAACACGCCGCCGACCAACTCGATCTTGGAGCAGCGGAACGCGTGGGACGTCGCGAACGCCTGCAGTGGGATCCAGTCGTACTTGATGCGGTTCGTGAACAAACAGTGCTTGACGAGAAGGCGCTTCAGCGGCTGGGACATCGTTCGACACTGCACTGGGTACCCATAAATGTCCTGCAAACACTCGAAGAGGTCTTCGGGTGAGAGCCCTTTGCCCGGCAGGAATGGCGGGAACTGCACTTGCTGCTGGTTGGTTATGTGCTCCAGTGGATTCTCGACCTCTCCATGCAAGTACGCGTTGTCGCTCAAGAAAAACTCGTCGCCATCAGGCGCCACCAGATCCTGCAAGAACCTGAACGCGGCCAGTCCTGCGCTGTCTTCTTCATCAGTATCTGCATCATAACCCCAGCTGTTCCGGACCCTTTGTGACGCAGCCTCGCGCTCCAGTTGGCGCTTCTCGACTTGCTCCTTAAAGTCTCTCACAACGGAGGTCCGCATCTCGCACAGCTCACACACAGTCTCGCCACTCTTGCCATCCTCAGCACCTTGTGTGACGCGAATGCTGTCCCAGTGCGCTCCGAACTGGGACACGTGCGCACTTTCGCGGCCTTCATCCGTGAATCGATCGCCAAGACCCGCGCGGACTGCGTTCAGAGCTTGACGAACGTTGTCTCGTGTCCACACGTTGCCGCCGTCTTCCCGTGAAGCTGGCTGATAGTAGTCCCAGAGCGAGATCGCCATGGGGATGGTCGCTGTGCGGTCGCCATACGACGACAAGTAGATCTCCCGGTCTCTACATGTTGGCACAACGAACTTGTCAAACACACCGACGAGCGACAGTAGCTGCGCATAGTAGCTATCGGGATGGCGAGCTCCAGTCTTGTTGTTACTGCTGTTGCTGTCACGCACGGGGTCCTTGATCTTCATGTACCTTCCCGGGTCGTCGTCTTCGTAGTGCGTGAGATCACAGCAGACGGATGTGAGCTCCTCGTCGCCCACGATGCGCTTTGGCACAAGGCTGAACCAGTCGCTGCAGCAGGTCTGCAGCAAGTGGCGGCCGTGTTGAGCTGCTGGTGGCGAGTCCAGCAGCGCCGCTTGCAGCAGCTCGCGGTCGCAGCGGAACGACTTGCAGGACGCGGTGAGCAGCACCACGACATCCCGCACAGAGAGGAAGGTGAGCACACCCACGCGCAGCGCCTGCGCCAGGGACTGCGCTGCGTGGGCGTCTGCGGACGAGAGCTCCGATGTCATCGCCGTGTTGTGCATCTCGCTTGTCAATTTGGGATGGTCCAGCATTTAAAGTGGGTGCAGTCGAGCGCAGGGACTTTGTGAGTTTCTCGCCATCACGGAAGCCGGAAAAGGGAGCTGGGATCGATGGTGCTCTCATTTACAGAAACGGTTCCTCACAGAATAACTGATCAAAGTTGAAGGGGAAAATGAGCTCGTGAGAAGCAGACTCGATCTCTGAGAAACCATCTTGATCCGAGCAAGGAACTCGCGCTTGCGCTGAGGCTCGACCGACTTCTTCTTCAAACGAGCAGGAACCAGATCAACCCCAGTGCACTCGTAACCCCTCCGATGTTTTCTAGGCGTCTGGAGTGCTCATACCCTTGGGCGAGATTAGCGCTCGTGCGCCATCTTGGCGTCGTCGGCTCCCGTCATTATTTTCTTTCGGTCAAGTGAGGTGGCCGGTAGCATTGCGCTGATGGTGGAGGAGCTCGGGTCGGTCTTGATGCGTTAATGCCAGCGGCGAGGAGGTTGCTTCAGTCCGGTCGTCGGAGGCGTGTTGAGAAGTGAGAGCGAAGACTTGCGAGGTCATTGGACGATGCAATGCTCTTGTGGATAGCGAGTCATGAAGGACACTACGAAGGTCTGCCTTCATTGTGCTCTCAACCACTGACCTCGATCGTGAGTGGTGGTGGTGTAATTTGTCACTACCTCGCAGAAGCGGCACTCGCAACCAGCAAGCGCACTGCGAGTCGGCTCTCCGATCGACTTCCCCCACGCGAGACGCGATCGTGATACTGGGCAAAGCCTTGCGCTGTGATGCAGAGCTGGCGCTTGAGGTTGCTCGCTCTCGCATGCATTCGAGTAGCTACTGGTGCCTGTTCTACCAAAACCCCTGCGGTGATTGACAGGAGCTCAATCTTAGAACCAGCTGTG
>JAASFQ010000264.1:0-31693 GCA_023333845.1 Globisporangium polare | reverse complement strand
GATCCACGTTGAGTCACTGAGCGGCTCGTTCAACCTGCCGCGAGCCCAGCAGTTGCTCCAGCAGCAGCTGCAGCCAGTGGTCGGCGTACTCGAATGGATTTGTGGCACAACGAAATCTGGCAGCATGAACAGCATCGTGGTGTTGCAGGTCTAAATTGACACGCACGAATGAACGTCGTTTAAGGTGCGTGATGGCCTTCAGGCAATTTTCGGCGGGGCGTTGCACACCTGCCACGCCACGCCCCGAGCTCTTCGCTTAAAAGCTCCCCAGTCGATCTCCTGGACGCAAAAGCTTCACACAATAGGCGCCATTCTGCACAGGTGTGTGAATCAAAAGTCAAGTGCTAAATTATTGGAGGAGGGTTAACTTAGAGGGGATTGGTGGTGAGTGAAAGCGTGAGGAGTGTGGGGTTGGTGTCAAACCTGTCGAGCTGAGCTTCCGATGACGCAGCAGGAGGGAGAATGAACGGCTTGGGTTAAATAGGAGACGAGGTGCTGGGGACGCGGACTCGAAGAAGGTGGGGAGGGGGGCTTTCACGACACGCTGGTGCTGAGGGTGGCGGCTTCAGTTGGACCTTCACACAAAGTGCGGGGATCGACGGATTGGCCGAGTGCATTCGATTGGTCACTCATCCCATTCACGTCTCGCACGTTGAGCAAATGTCAGCCGACTTCTGCCACACTTAGAAGCAGTAGCGGGACACCGAGTAGAGCACGTCGGCGTCCTTGGCCTTCATTTCTTCGTCCTCCGCGTCCACGACGGTCTCGCTCGGCAATCTCTCCCGCGGCTTCAACTCGATCGGCTTCCTCAGGATCACCACAGGTCCAGGGTTCGTGGACTTCTGCGGGAACTCCTCGGGTGGCGATGCAGCAGAGCTGCACGTGAAGAACCGAATCGCTCGCTCCAGCAAACCACCAGAAGACTTCTGGCGCAGATCGGCGATCTTGACGTGTGCGCACTCGAGCTCCGACTCCAAGTCCATGATGCGCGTCGCCTGCTCGACAATCTCCACGTGTGTTGACTCCATCTGCATCTGGACCTTCTCGTACTTCTCCCGCATCTCTCTCGCTTCTTGCTCGGCAGTCTCCAGTCGTTTGTTGGTCGCTGCCACTGAGTCGTAGAGCTTCTGGTTGTCGCTCTCAAGGCGAACCACGTGGATCTTCTGGAACTGACGCGTGAACATGCAGAATGTTTTCACCTACATGAGTTGACAAAGAAAATGTCAGTGAGCCTGAGCACAACAACCGCTGATTAACATAGAAGACAGCAGAAAAGACAACAACATACCTTGACATACGCCATTCGCCATCTCTCACGCGCAAGCCGAGCTTTCTTCAGACGGCGGAACTTGGCCTTCGCAATCAGCACACGCGCATGCACTTGCACCAGCACAACGCTTCGCTTCCGCTTCACGGTCTCAAAGAGCCACAGGAACGCCCGCTTTGCCAGGTACTGGGTCATAACCTTCTTCCAGAGCTTCTGCAAGTAAATGACCTTCTGCAACGGGCCGAGCCATTTCAGCAGCCACCGCTGACGAGGAGGCAGGTAGTTCTTCTTCAGCAGCTTGTCGAGCAGCACCATCTTGTGGTCCGGCAAGTCCTGGTACGCGTGCATGATCTGCGCCTGGTGGGCCATGCGGTTCCACACTTTGCTGATGCGGTGCAGCACGCGCAGCTTGCGCAGACGCTTGCGAGCGAGGTGCTGGCGGACCATGCATTGGATGATGGTCGCCTTGCGCTTGTACTTGCAGTCCTGGAAGATGCGCTTGAAGATGTTGAACGTGATCATCGTCGTCGTCGCCGACATCCAGCGCTTCTTGACCACATAGTGCACGATCTGCGACGGCAGCTTTTCCGTTGACTCCTGCGACGGCGTCAACAGCTTGTCCAGCAAATCGATCTTGCCCGTGCGGAAGAACAGACGTGTGTCACCAAGTCGGTACGCTGACGTCGGGAAGTCGTACGCGTGCAGGATCGCCTGGGTGAACAGCTTCTCGTTCGACTCGAAACGCGCGAAGATCTCGGGTGGCAGCATCGGCTTGTACACATCGACCACTTCAGCGTACAGAATGCGAGTCGGAAGTCCAACACGCAGCACCTCGCAGGCTTGCACGGTACCAGAGCAGCGCAGCTGTTCCACGACGAACGGTTTGTCGAAGATGCCCGCCTTCATCTGCGTGTTTGGCTTGATGCAACGCACGAAGTTACAGCTCGTGCCCTCGAGTTCAGTCGTCAGGCCCTTCATCTGCGTCGAAAACAGGTTCGACGTACTGCCACCCTTGAGGCGCTTTGAAGACCCCAGGTTGCTGAGCGCGCTGGTCTTGGACGACTGGCTGTTCTGGGAGTTGGAGCGGTTGCGGCCGTTGAGTTCCTGCAGGACGCGTGACGTCGAGCGCTTGATGAGCTCTTCGAACTGGTCCGAGATGATGTTGTTGTTCTTGTCAACGAACGACGCGATCGTGTACGTCACCGTGCCAGCGTAGTGGCGGATCATGAACGTGTCGCGAATGTCCTTCGGGTGGGGGGCTGGGAAGCACGGGTTGCGCTTGAACAGGTTGTGCAGACGCTCGTTGAGCTTGCGGTCCGAGGGCATCGGGAGGCGCGACACGTTATCGATCGTGACAAACAAGCCTCCGTGTCGACTCGAGATGAGGTTCAGGCACTCGCGGTTGTCCGAGTACTGGACAACGTCTTCGCTGGGGCTCACTTCCTGCTTGAGGAAGCTACACAGCGTAATGACAAGATTAGCAAATGTGTCAACGCCCTCGTTATGCTAACCATGAAGGCAGAGTACGTACTCGATGTCGTCCGGGTTTCTCGTCTTCATCTCCACGCCAGGGAGCGGGAACGGGAACGACAGCGAGTGGTTGATCGGGTTGAAAATGTGCTCCGATCGGTACAGTTCCTGCTCGGCTTCAAAGATGCACGAGTTGAACAAACTCTGGAGCGCCTCATTCGCGTAGTTGATCAGCAGCTGCTCGAACGAGTTGCGGTTCTTCGGCTCAAAGTCTTCAAAGCCAAAGATATCCAGCACACCGATGTACGGGATCACGTCGCTGCGGAACGAGTCGTAGTCGAGCGCCGACGCGCACTGCAGCATGAGCCACGTGAACGTGTGCTCGTAGATCGTCTTGGCGATCGTGTCGCGCGAGTAGATCGCATTGCGCGCGTCGCGCTTGGCGTAGTAGATCGAACCGCGACGGGTTCCGCGCGTCATGATGCGCTTCAACAGGATGCACTCATTGAGCTCCTGGTGGGTCACGCCGAGTAGCTCTGCCGCGTACCGAAGCGCCTGCTCGGACTCCGTGTCGCCCTCGGAGATGCACGCCGTTTTCCCCTCGGATGTGTCTTCTTCGCCGATCTTCACGTTGCCCAAGTGCAGCAAACCAGCGACCAGTCGGAAAATCTCGTCCTGCGCGTCGTCTCGAATGCCGACAAACTCGAGCGCCTTGCACAATTTCTGAAAGCTCTTGGCGTCGTTGATCCCCTCAACCTCCATGCATCCAGACTGGTTCAGGTACTCGTACGCCGACGGGTCCTTTGGCTTCAGGTGGAGCGATTCCTCAATATACTGGTCCTGCGCCGAGTGCAGCAGCTCGTAGAAGATGTGGAAGTTGCGCTCGCCCATGGGCTGGCTCACGAGGCGCGACTTCTCCAGCAGGTACGTGTCGATCGACGCGCCCGTGAGCTCATGGGAGCCCGTGGAGAACTGCAGGCGCATGTACTTGCCGAAGCGACTCGAGTTGTCGTTGCGATGGGTCTTGGCGTTGCCAAAGGACTCGAGGATCGGAATCGTCTCCATCAGTCGCTCGCCCACGGCGATCGGCGACAGCTTGCGGCTGCTCGAATTGTTCGAGTGCGGGTACGAGAGCGCCATGGTCGCCGACATGGGTGCGACCGACATCGTGAGCTCGGGCTCCATCTCGTCTTCCGACGCGGACGCCGAGCGCGCGGGGCCGTGCGACGCGCGCTGTGTGAGGAAGTCCAGGATGATCTTGGATGTCTCGGTCTTGCCCGAGCCGGACTCGCCGCTGATGATGATCGACTGGTTCTGCATCACGGCGCGCACGGCGCACAGTTGCCGGTACGCATTCTGAATACAGCAGGGCAATAATGCAGGGCAAGAGGAAGTGGTTGACGTTAAATACGAGAGAAGACGAGCCACTTCAGAGTGTGATCATGTGAGAAAGGACGCAAAACTGGACGTCGTCATGTAAAAGTACCTCGGCGATGTTGTACGGGTGCGGCGGACACCGGTCGAGCGGCTGGCCGATGAAGAGCGCCTTGTCGGGCTCCTCGAGGCGCTTGAGCGGGTTCATCGCGATGAGCACGTTCGCCATGAACGTGTACGGCCGCAGGTTCTGCAGCGACGCGCGGTCCTCGAGGTTCTTCGCGAGCGCGGCCTCGTGCAGGTGGCGCAGCGACGTCATGTCCGACGCCGTCCTGTGCGGGTTAAACAAATCCGTTAAAACACACGCTACGCACGGTTACTCCCCACTTACACACACACACACACACACGTACGTGAAGAGCGGGTTGGCCGGGTAGAGCGGGCACTCGTCGAGCGCGAGCATCTGCGGCGGGAAGTCGGCAAAGTCGCGCGCCTCGCCGCTCGTCTCGTCGATGCTGATCCACTTGGCCGTCGTCGTCGTCGTCGAAGCGACGCCACCACCATTGTCGGCATCGACATCGTCGTGGAGCGCGACGACCTGGCCGAGCGTCCAGCCGTACGCGCCGTCCTGCTTCCAGTAGAGCTCGCCCACACGCACCTTGTGTTCTCCCGCTGGTACGACCGCAGTGTTTGTGTTGTTCATGCTGTTGGTTGCCGCGGCGGACGGGGCCATGGCGACGCCTGGCGGTTGTTCCTTTACGCTGGCGTATGGGGCGGCGTCGTCGTCTTGCGGACTGCTGTTCCTCTTGGTCCAAGCCGTTTGTTGTGTGTGGGCGGCGGCGGGCATGACGCGGCGGGGCGGGCAAGTCCTTCACACAGCAGTGCTTGGCGGCAGGTCCAACACTCGGCAAATGGGCAAAGCACCTGCTGCTGCTGTTGTTGTGTGGGGAACGCACACAGCGAAGAGGAAAGAGTGGGATGGACAGTGGTATACTGAGTACGACTGTATACTTTGCGGCTCCAGGAATAAAGTGTCGGGTGCGATCGGGAGAACAACTTGACCCTTTTTAGAAGAGGAAGTGGATATGCTGACAGTCGGAGGCGACTGGACTGGAGTGGAAAAGAGGCATTCTTTTGGGATTTGACGGCGAGAAGAGCGGAGCTTGTGTCAGGACGATCGACCTTGCGTCACAACCAAGAAGACGGAAACGCATCTCGATGATGTGCATGTATCCAGCTTATCTTTAGGAGAAAATGAACGCAAGAAAAAAAGAGAACACATTTAGCACCAGCGGACTGCAATCGTGCAAGAACCACATGGACAGATCCAGCTGTCTGCTGCTTCCAAAAAGAATCCAAAATGGGACTTTGCGACGAAGCTGTGGCTGGCTGGTGGCGACAAATAGCGCTCGCTATTTTCAGCATGCGCGAGCGCTGAGCCACGGCTGCTTGCTTGGAGCACACATGCGGGGGCTGCGAGCCACAAACGCATACGGCCGTGTCGCACTCGGACTGCGTGTGATTTGATTCGGAAAGATGGTTGTCGAGTGAGATCTCCGCGAGTCTTTTTCGAACGGAGGCGGCGGAGACGTCTGGCAGCTGCGCTTCTCCGTCGTCACTTTCGCGCTGGCGTGCAGCGTTACCATTCTCCAGACTTGATTGCTTCTTCTTCGCGAACGTGCCTGCCTGCCTGCCTGCCAATCGCCTGCACCAGCAGTCAGGCAGCCGCAAGAGGCGAATCTGCGATGCCCACGCTGACAGTCACCGCTGTGGTCGAAGCCTTCAGCATTCTCGGCGCTTTCTGGACGCTGAAAACCAACCAGCAGCATATTTCCAGAGACCGTCTTTCAGTCGATGTTTGTTGTTTGTTGCTGTTCTCGTCCTTCTATTTTTGTGTGTGTGTGCACAGTGACGACTTCGAAAGCGCGCTGGATGCAGTGAGCTACTAGATGCACATATATCAGCCGAAGATAGTCACTTTTCTGCGACGATGGCACGTCTGGACTTTCTACTGTGTATAAAGACCGTTTGGTCAGCAGCAACAAGTGGATACCGTGAGATGCAAGCCGAAGCTTGTCGAGCGCAGCATCCGCTCTTGCTTCAAAAAGCGCTTTTTCTCCCTTTTTGAAAAAAGGGTCCGACCTCGCGGCTGTCCCCTGCAGCACGTCTGGATGGAGTGCGCTGACTTGTCGATGCTCTTTTCGATGGAACGAGCTGTCCAGGCGTCCGTCCGCCGCACGAAATGGCTCTCTCTCTCCCTCTCTTGTCTCGTCACCCTCATGGCCACCTCATCGCTCGAGGTCTCTGCAGAGAATACCCACCAAGATGCGGCGACGCTCCTGGCCGCTCGTGCTTTCCGAGCGGCTGCACGCAGCTGGTGCTGCTGCTGGCCGCTCTGCGTGTACAGCGCGCGCCTCGGTTGGCAGACTCCTGGCCAAAGCAGAGTTAACGGGGGCGTGTTTCGTTGGTCCATTGAAGTTCAAAATGGTTTTGGACAGGGCGTCAACCCCTGCACCTGCGCGAGCCCCGATCGCTCGGCTTGTGCCACCAGCAGCACGCTCTCATAGATCACCACCGTAGCACCAGATACACAGACGTCAGCATCCAAAGCGCTCTCGGCCAGCAGCGACGGAGAAGCTCAGGCAAGCGATGAGCCCAATCAACTTCGAGTGAGGTGCACTGTGTTGCATTATTCCACTCGAGACCATCACTCATGCCGCTCACCAGCCACTTCCACAACTTTCAAAATGGACAATCGACAACACGCACGAGCAACTCGCCAAGCACAATCGACCCGCCTCGCAAGCAGCACAAGCGATCGATAACTTGAGTTCAATCCGCACTTTATCGACGGCCACCAGTCCAAGCATCGAGAGTCCGTGAAGACGCTGACCGAGTGGACGCTGGCCAACCTCCCAGAGAGCATCGCGCATTACTGCGCCTGTCGTCACGGCTTCACTGACATCGTCCGCCAGCTGATCTCACTCGAGTATCCCAAGATGTCCTCCAAGGCCAACCTGGTGCGTCTTCTAGAGGACTCAAGGGATGGAGGTCTGCTGCAAATGTTCCTCAAGTGACGACCCGAGCTGCTGCGCTGCCACGGGTCAATAAGGCCAAGAGCAGGCGGCATTTGTCCCCGGCACACAGACCCGCAGGAGGAAGACATCCAAGATCACGATCGCCACGTGCATCGACTCATGGTGGCTTAGCTGCTTCACCACGACGTAAGCATCTCGACTTTTTCGAAGCTGCGCCGTATCGATGAGCTTCTTGACGAGCAGGCGGCCACCCGTGTCTGAGACCAGTGCCACGAGCTGAGCTCGACGCTCTCGATGCTGCTCGCGACAATCTGCAGAAGCGTCCGAGTAACGTTGGTCTTCTTCTTCTGGAAGCCGAACTGAGCGATCACTCGCGAGTCGGCGGCATTCGCGAACGGAGTGTCAATGACGTGTTGCGGCTCGAAGTCCTGGTGTTGTGTACCAGGGCTGTTCCCTTGGGATACCAGCTGGGGCACGAGCAGGCAGCTCTCCTGATCTGACAGTTGGCGGAGAGTGCTCGTCGTGGCACAGCCAGGCGCACGAGTCTATGCCTGTTGTTGCTCAGTAGAAGACAAGCGAGACACCAAGCAAGCAATACAGGTTGGCGTCTTACGGGGAGTTCCAGCTCCCGAGCGTGTGTGTTGCGTGTTTCTTCTTCGCAGATACACCACACTTGGTCGAGCTTGAGCACCTCGAGATGCGGCATGCGCTTGCACAGAGCGGTCATCACCGAAAGTGCCACCGCCCACAATGGTTGTCCGCCATCGATGGTCATCAGGACGTGGTGCCGGTGCTTGAATTGGACTTCGACCATCTGCGGCACTCTTGGCCTCGAGGGAAGTGATGCGCACGATTGTGCTCGAGAGGAGCGGCGCGATCGCGACCGCCTGCGCGTGGAGCTCGCCCGCAGGCTGCTTGTGTTGCTTCTCCGTGCGTGATCTCCGTTTGCGTCGGCGCTTCTTCCACTTGCTTTGCATAAAGTTGATGAATGAATGTTTGGCTGCTCCCACTCCATTCGGGTTTTTCAAAGAGTCCCCAAATCACTGGGCTTGCGTTTGGACCACGACCCAATTCGACCCGATTTGACCCGATTTGGCCCAATTGGACGTGGTTTTATCTCCAAATTCAATCCACGTCAATCGCGACAGACTTTTGCGAGCCAAACGCTGTTTGAAAAGCTGTCGATCTTGACGTGGCTGTTTTCACCCTTTCCGAGGGGTTTTCCAAGATGCCTTGATTCACATTTTCAAATTGACCACGCAGAAGCATGAAAAGATCGACGCTCGTGGCTCTCGGCGCGTGCGCCACGGCCGCCGCCACGATCGTGTACGCGCTCTCGACCAAGCAGCACGCAGAAGAGGGCGCGGGTGAGAAGCTGCTGCGCGACTTCCGCGTCGCGCGCATCCTCAAGGTCACGGACACGGAGATCGCGGTGCTCGGCCACTTCTACTCGGACCGCAAGAAGCGCGCCGCCGTGCTCGTGCTGCAGAAGCCACCGCTCGACCCGAGCGAGCTCAACGACGTGTTTAAGTCCATGTCGCTGCACCAGATCCTGCGCAACGACATCTACAGCACGTTCCTGGGCGATGTGTCGCGCGACGTCAAGCCGTTCAAGGTACGATTGCCACACCTGATGGCGTTGTTACTGTTGGACAAATTGCTCACATGGTACGCTGTGTTAAGATCAACCTGATCTACCCTGCAACCGAGACCCACGTGCGCAAGCACACGGACCAGAACTTCCACATGGTCGTCGAGACGCAAGAAATCTACGAGAAGATCACGCGGCCATACATTGAGAGCATCCCGGCCGAGAAGATCGAGTGGGTCTACAACATCCTCGAGCAGTACGTGCTTTGCCATTAACGACAACCATGTCAGCCATCCATATCGCAATGCTGACGCACTTCTCGTGCATCCTTGACGCATGCAGCAAGACCGAGTCGGAGCGGATCATCTTTGAAGACCCGGACCCAGCGACGGGCTTCATCCTGCTCCCAGATTTTAAGTGGTCCGACACGTCCAACGTAAGTTGCCGTTCTCTATTAAGTTTGTGAGTCGCAGTGGGTATACCAGTGTTCACCAGTGTTCACGTGCTAACGCGGAGCTCATATTTCTATTGTGTGTTGTGCAATACTGGAGATCGAGTCGGTGTACACGCTCGCGATCGTGAACGACCGCTCCATCCGCTCGCTGCGCGACCTCAACGGCTCCCACCTGCCGCTGCTGAAGAACATTCGGTACGCTTTGCCGCCGCAACACGAGGCTTTTGTCTCATTTGTTGAAGGCAGTGTCTAACGATTTGCTGGATGTTGTCGGTATTGACATCAATACAGGGACGCGAGCCTGGCGGCGCTGAAGACGCAGTTTGGCGCGCCGAGCAGCTCGCTGCGCGTCTACGTGCACTACCAGCCGACCTACTACCACTTCCACGTCCACTTCTCCCACGTCAAGATGAACTTTGGTGCGTTTCCTGCATTATCTGCTCCGCTACGAATCTCAAGTCGAATGCTCACTCTTGTGTCTGCTGCCATGTAGGCACGTACACGGGCAAGGCCGTGCTACTCGAAGACATCATCAGCAACCTGACGCAGAACAACGGGCACTATGAGCGCGCAACGCTGTCGTTTGTCGTGGGCGAGCAGCAGCACAAGCCGCTCTACGAGCTCTTCCTGCAGCAGCGCGTCATCGGCATCTAAGCATATTCTGGGATTGTCCGCGTATGAGATGGCATTCACTGAACGACCTTGAAGGCAAATCCAAAATCCACTTTTCCCCCGCTATTTTTGGGTCAGTTCCGCCTCTCCAGTGTGCCACACAACAGTTCGCCTCCTTCCACTGTGCGTCCTCTGAACCACACCATATTCCACATTCAGGTGGGATGTCCTGATGCCAAAAGAGCCTGAGTCAAAGTTCGATGGCGCATTCGCGCTTTTCACCTCACGAGACCGCGCACGATGGGAGGCGCCGAAGCTCAGGCGCTGCAAGCCCAAGCGCCCCCGCAGGGCTCTGCGCGCTACCTCTACGTGTGTTTCGCCATCCTGCAGTGCTTCCTGGGCGCCGGCATCATCTTCGGCTGGTGAGTGCGTCTCGGTTTATAAGGAGCTCTTCGCAAAGAGAGACAGCTTTGCTTGCCAGCATGCTCGTGTGTCATGTTGTAATGCTGATGGTGATGCACACTATGTGTGTGTGTGTGTGATGCAGGACGTCGATCGTGCCCGTGCTGGAGAAGGAGCGGATCTACCATGAGCTCTGCGAGCCCGGCGAGACCGCTGGTGCGTATTTAATGGACTGGCTGGTCTATTGAATGCGCTCATGTGCTGCTCATTAACGCGTGTCTCTATTGCGGCGTGTCTTATAACTCGTAGTCTGCGAGGCGCAGAGCGAGAAGCTGCACTTTGCGTTCACGATCGCGGGGTCGAGCAGTATGTGCTCGAACCTCGTGCTGGGCCTCTTCTTCGACCGTTTTGGGCCGCGGTACACGAAAGTGCTCTCGCTCGCGCTCATCGTCATCGGCGCCGTGCTCATGGGCAAGGCCACGTACCGCGGTGGCTACGACGGCGATGCCTGCACACAGACCGACTATTTGCTGCCGGGCATGGCGCTCATCGGCTTCTCCGGTCCAGGCGTGCAACTTTCGGGCATCCACCTGTCGAATCTGTTCCCGGAAGCCAAGGCGCTCGTCACGTGCTTCATCGTCGGCGCATTGCAGCTGAGCTTCTTCATCTTCACGCTCTTCGATCTGCTCTACGAGCACGCGGGCATCTCGAAAGAGGCGATCTTCAACGGCTACGCGTTCGTCGTGCTGCTCACGCTCATTGGGAGCTGGGTGGTGGACCCGGACACACCCTTTGAGCTCCAGGAGCGCGCGCGCAGGAACACGGAGCACGAGCTGCTCTCGCCCATGCGCCTGCCGACCGTGTTCAACGACGAAGACACGTCGCTACTGCTCTCGTCCACGCCCGAGCTCGCCAAGTACCGCAAGCAGCGCTCGCGCTCCAAGTTCCAGCGCTACGACAGCGATAGTGACGACAACGACGACAGCAACCGCCTCGTCACGCACAGCGAGCTGCCGTACCGGTCGTTCCGCACGCAGGTGCGCTCGACGCCCTTCGTGCTCATGTGCTTCTTCTTCGCGATCGAGTCGCTCTGGTGCAACTTCTTCATCGGCAGCGTCACGGACCAGCTGCGCTGGAAAGAGCTCCCCGCAAACGAGATCGACGCCCTCTTATCCGACCTCGCCATGCTCCTGCCCGGCAGTGTCGTGTTCATCCCACTGGTTGGGTATCTGCTCGAGACGTGTGGCTACACGCACGTGACGTTCCTGTGTGCGGCTTCGGCACTGGCGTTCACGGCGCTGTCGTGGAGCAATGCGAGGGTCGTGCTGGTTGCGGCGTTCGCGCTCTACACGCTCTTCCGCACGATCCTCTTCTCCGTGCTCTTCGCGTACATCGGGCAGACCTTCGGCTTCCGCCACTTTGGCGCGCTCACGGGCATCGCGTTCTGCATTGGCGCCGCCGTGGGGCTGCTGCAGACGCCCATCGCGGCCATTGGGGACTTCCAGACCATCGGATACATCCAGGTAGGTTGCATGTTGCTTGCGCAAGTTTGCTGGACGCAACAACTTGTTGTTGTTGTGCTGCGCGAGGTCTTGTTTTGTGCGTGTGTGTGTGTGTCGCAGCAGCAAGATCGCAAGTTGTTTGTTGTGTGGGAAATTGTTTTGCTAACGTGTTGGCTTTGTTGTTTGCTGTGAACAGTTTGGATCGCTGTTGACGACGCTGGTGCTGCCGCTGTACGAGCTCCGCCGCAGCAAGAGCAACAAGAACTGAAGTTTCTTG
Source organism: Globisporangium polare (assembly GCA_023333845.1). Classification (NCBI taxonomy): domain Eukaryota; phylum Oomycota; class Peronosporomycetes; order Pythiales; family Pythiaceae; genus Globisporangium; species Globisporangium polare. The sequence goes on along the minus strand of JAASFQ010000264.1, from coordinate 19,706 downwards.
CCAACGCCGTCGACACCTTGCATGTGCCTGATAGAGTTTTGCATGTTTGCTGAGCTTGTGTGTCCTCACTCAGCCAAATAGAAAAGAACGAACCCGCCGTCGTTTGACAACACAAGAGCACGCACAAATCAGAAGGAGGAAACTCGACCAGCTCAACAACTGCCTGCAGTGCATTTCCGGGGAGCCAGCCATGGAAGGAGTCAGCCCAGCGAGCGGCAGTAAGGGGCTTTGGCTGACTGATTGACGCGATCTGGCCTCGCACACACGCGGCATTAGCAACCCGCAGATGCAACTGTGTCTTGGCGCTCAAGGGTGGCGCGTGTGGTGCGTTCCCGGATGTGCCGTGGAGCCACTTGCCAGCACATCGGACTTGCAAGCGAGTGCTCCTCTCTTGCGCAGAACGTTCGCTCGCACCTAGTCGAGTAAGAGTTGTACGACTCCCGCCTGATTTTATTGTTCTCCTTTCCCCGCATACTTTATCCAAGTGAAATCGAAAACAGTGGAGGACGAGTCCAAAAGGGGGAAGGGGGCGAGCGCAAGTTTTTGTTTTGCGCCAGCAGCAGCTGGTCAGCCAACTCAATCAATCAGAGCGAGAGAAGAACAGACAAACAAACAAACAAGCGAGCAAGCAAGCAAACGCAAGTTGGCGGCGCAAGGGACCCACGCACACACACACACGCGCCGCGCAGACCAAAAAGCAAACACGCAAGCAAGCGCGCCCCTAATAAGCAGCAGCACACACAAGCAAATACGCACACAAGCAACAAGAAGCATGTCGCGCTTCTCGATCGTGAACGTCATGGGGCGGCGCAGCACCGTGTCGTCCGAGGGCAGCGAGCGGCCGTCGATCATCAGCACGGTCGACCTCAACCGGCAGCTCAACGAGGAGGCCAAGCGCGTGGACCAGCACTTGTTCTTCGGGCCGCAGGTGGCCGTCTTCGAGGGCGGCGACCGCACGCGCGTCATCCACGGCGAGCGCAAGGTCCAGAAGAACTCGAAGCGCTTCTGGTGCGTTGTCTGACGTCACTCGTTTGCTTGCGTGTTGCTTGTATAGAGAGAGGGAGGTGGAAGGCAGCGGAATGGTGGCTGACGTACGTATGCGTGTCGTTATGTGATTGCCGTGTAGGCTCGTGTCCGAGCCGCTGTCCATGGACCGCGACAGCACGACGTCGCTCATCGGCTTCCCGACTGAACCCCCACCGAAGAAGGGCCTCGAGAGCGTCACGAGCTCCATCTCGGCCGCGGGCCGCTACATCGGCCAAAAGGTACGCCCGCCATCCTATTTATCCATCTCTCTTCTTGCGTTACGCTGTCTCTCGCGTAAATAAGTACACACACACATGACTAACTCTTTCTCCCTATCTTCACGACATCCTTGTGTCCTTAATGAAATCCCTTGAATACAGGTCGCGCAGATGAAGTTCCCTCCGACGCATGTGAACGAGGACTCTTTCTGCGACGGCTGCGGCATGGACCCGATCGTGGGCAACATGTACTCGTGCTCCAAGTGCGACAACTACTCATTGTGCGAGAGCTGCTACCAGTCGGGCATCCACGGCTTCGAGGACAGCCAGTTGCTCAAGGACGTGCGCGAGGACTACGCGCTGCGCAACGTCATGGAGACGAGTCGCCACAAGGTGCCCGAAAAAGTCTTCCACGTGCTGCTCAAGACGGTCTGTCGTGGCCAGGTGGACAAGTTTAACTTCCTGGCGACCTGGATCTGCTCGGTCGTGCTCGAACATCCGATCCACGAGCTCTCGGTGCGCGGCATTGAGATCCCGCACCTGGACCAGGAGACCCGCGCGACGCTCGTGACGCTGCTCACGCCTGTGCTCGCCGAGCGTAATGATTTGGAGGTCTGCATGGAGTGGTTCTGTCCGCAGGCCGAGAACGAGGAGGCGTCGAGCGCCAAGCGCCGCGAGGAGACGCTGCGCATCTGGGTGGCGACCGACAAGGACTCCAAGTCGCCCTTCGCAGTCTCAACCGATGCGGCCGCGTCCAAGGACCAGAAGGACGCGGATACGGAGTCAGACAGCGGCGGCCCGGCCAGTCCAAGCATGAGTGTAGGTGGCGAGCCTGAATCCCCAGAAGGTACGCCGCCGAGCTCGCCTGTGCACAGTGGTGGAATTGGTGCAGAGGCGTCTTCTTTCTCACTGTCGCCACCGCCGTCGCCGTCGCATGCGGCTGAGGGCATTGAGGCGCTGTCCTTAGCGCCAGCGGAAGTTGACGGCAGCGACGACGGCGAGTCGGACTCGGTCAAGAGCGACATCGCTCCTAGAAAAGTAGACGGCGTATCCAAGTCGGGGCAGCCTTCCGAAGGCATCGAAATGTAAATCCAGAGACGAGAAGACGAACATGGAGCCGTGAAGAAGAGTGAGAAGCAACGATTATGAAGACGGACGAATCACTGAGCGTGTGGGAAAATGGGAGCTGTCTGCCTCGTCCGTCCTGCCCCGAATCTCCTCAACTGACCGACTCCTGAGGCGACACCAGCGGCTGCATTTGAAGCAAATGCCGTCCCAATTGTGCGCCTCGTTCATAAAGCAATTTCGTGCATTTGTAGCTAGCTTTACTTGTTGCCCAGACACATTTTTCCCCCCTCATAAAGCAACACAACTTGTTCACCTTGGCGGAGCTTTTGAGGGTCTGGTGACAAAGTGGTTCAGTCAAATGCGAGCGAGTGAAAAATGGGGGCTTTATCAATCGCGAGTATTTGTCTTTCTTCCTGTACTGCGCGTCAGTCATACCTGCTGCTCACTAGCATCACCTGCTCATTTCTCCTACCTTCCCAGGCGCGTCCATGCACCACGAGTGCAGAAGCTTCACCTGCAAGGAGTTCAACTGTCGATCACCTGAAGGAAAAGCGCTCGTCCGATCGATTGGCCGTTCTCGTTCGCGTCGTCCGATCCGAGTTTGCGAAGCTGCCGAGCTGAAGTTTAGTTCTTGGCGCGGTAGAAGGCGAGGTAGGCCATGTGCCAGTCGCCGCCGCCCTTGAGCTTGTTGATGTCTTCCGTCTTGCACGGCGAGACGTCGTCATCGTCGTAGCAGAACCAGTCGTCTACCAAATTATACACCACACAGAGTTCCGTTAATGCCACCAATTTCCACAAGCAACCATTTAAAACACAAAGTTACCTCCTTCGTGGCGAACCCACGCCATGTAATGGCCCGAGTCGGCCGAGCGGCCCTTGTGCGTCAGGATCGCGTAGAGCTCGTAGTTGCCCTGGAAGTCCGCCGGGAGACCGACACCAGGCGACTGGGCACCCATCGACATGGACTTGGCCGCCTCCAGCGCCGCCGCATCCTCTTCCGAAAGCACCTCCACGTCCTCGCTCTCCTTCTTCTCCTCGGTCTCGTCGTCCTTCTTCGCGTCCTTGAACTCGTTCAAAATCTTCTCAGCGTTCCTAAAGGAATTAACAATATAGAGCATCACTCGTCAATGTCCGTCCAACATGAGAGTTCAAAGCCATAATGAGCAAACTCCTACTTGTCGCGGGCGATCTTCATGGACGCCTTGAGCTCGTCCGAGCAAAACTCAAACACATCGAGCACCTGCGGGAAGCCAATAGGCTGTTATAACACCGACAGAAGTCCACACGAGTCATTAGCACAGTGAGTTCCCATACAAGAACAGCAACGCAAATAAGAATAAGAATAATGAACTCACACGCAGCATTTTGCACTTGACGCCCGTGTGGTCGCGGCTCTCGGGCGTGAGCTTCCAGTAGAAGCGCATGAACTGCACGCAGAGGTACTTGGGGAGGCGGTTTATCCGCAGCGTCTTCTTCCACTGCGCGTTGCGGCCGAGCACCTCCGAGTTCTTCTCGATCACGCCCTCGAGCCCGATCTTGATGCCCTCGGACAGGTGGTTCGTCTCGATCGTGATGTTGCACACGAGCTTCAGCGCCTTCTCCTTCTTCACGATCGGCAGCTCCATGTCCGACTCGGCGCACTCCAGCCTGGCAGTCAAGTACACAACCAATGAGTATGCGACCACACATAGCACAACACGGGATCACTTACTTTTCGTTCATCTCGAGGCCAAAGAGCGCGTCGACCATGTTGTTCGTCGGGCCGAAGCTCGGCAGGTCCACGGGCGTCGTGAGCGAGCGCTGCAGCGTCGAGAAGAGCGTCGAGAGGAACTCCTCACTATCCTGCTGCATGAACCCCCCGCCACGCGGACTCTGCTGCGCAAACTGCGGGTACAACCGACGGAGCACAGTCACGAACATCGCCGGCGTGAAGCTGTCGATGCTCGTGTCCAGCTGGCCGTACATGTCGCGCAGCGCGGTCGTAAAGTTGTTCGCCATGTCCGCCGACACGCCGCCGGCGTGAACCTTGAGCGCGTCGCGGAACTCCGTCACGGGGCGCAGGCACTGCAGCGTGGCGTTCATGTAGCACGTGTTGCCGAGATTCTCGAGTCCGGCGGGGTAGACGACGCCCGAGGCCGCGACGTCCTTCGTGGTCATGTCTTCGATGAATACGACCTGCTCCTTGGGCTTCTCGACCACCTCGGCCGAGCCCATGAGCACGATGCTCGTGCCGGCGGGGAACTTGAGCTGGCTCAGGTCGGCGTCGTCCTTGAGCATGCCCTTCCAGGCCTTCGACATGAGCTTCTGGCGCTCCACGGGCACGAAGGTGAGCGTGTAGAGCTGCGCCTTGAGCGTCGCCACGGACGCCGACGTGTCCACGGCCACGTCAGGAAACACCTGCTTGCCCCACTTGACGCTCACGGTCACGGTCGCCATCGTAATTCGTCTTGGAGCTTCTCTCGGTCGGATCTTCTCGCAATGGCCGAATGACTTCAATTGCGTGTCCCCCTGCCCACTCCCCCTTTCCGATTGCTGTGAAGATCGATCCATTCGAGAACATATTTGTGATCGAGGATGAGAGGCATATACGTTAGTGCAGGGCAGTCGAGCCACTCGAGAGCATCTTGGCTATCGAACATACGATGCATATGTATTCGTACAGGGATTGCGTGACGTGTTGCAGCAAGATTGGGTCTTGTATTCAGCAGCAGTACTGTACAGTACTGACGACCTTATAACTCTCGCGGGCACAGCTCGACATCAGCAACTCAATCGCCCACGGAAATGGGTTCAGACGAGCGAGCACCAGGCGGAACTTCCACATGTGCTGCTCGCTTCTACGCTCCTCCGCAAGCAATCCAGCGGATATCATATTAACCAGCAGCAGCAACACCACCAACGGAAAAGAAAGCGCAGATGTATGCACAGTGGGGTTTCCTAACTGCTGGCGATTGCCATACACCGACGGGTCGCGTACCACCACCACCAGGCGGCATCTGCATGGACGAGGAAGGGGCGTTCCGCTGCTGAACCGACGCGCTCTCGTCTGTGCACTGACTGCTGCGCTCAGCAGCACCCATTCATCAAACATCCACGTCGAGCGCGCAGCTCCAGCTCAGCCTCGCTCGCCTGACTTAACCAGCCAGCCAGACCACCACCAGAGCAAGGCCACAACCACCATGAAGCTCTCGCACTCGCTTTTCCTTGGCATGCTCGCCATCGCCACCGCGGCATTCGCACCAGCGCCCACAGTCAATGCTGTGATAACGCGCAACGTCACGGCCATCGTGGACGTCATCGCGTTCGCCGACGTGTACGAGATGCTGCAGGACAGCGTGAACGGGCTCAACTACGGCGGCCCGTCGCGCGTCGTGCCGATCGTGAAGGAGATGCAGGACCCAAGCAAGGGGCTCTACTGGTCCGACCAGCTCGAGGCTGCCAAGGCGCAGGTGGAGCTCCTGTAGGCGCAGAAAGGCGGATTTATCATCGCGATGACGCACCAGGAGATGGAAGGCAACAACCGCTTCTCCAAAGAGGTCACAGGTGTGAGCCTCATCTATGGTGGCCACGGTCACACCTCCATGCTGCAGACCAACTTTGACACAGCCTACCTCAAGGCGGACTTGGACTTCCGTTCGATCTGGACATCTCGACTGGAGTTCTATGCCGCAACGAGCAGCCTTGCAGCGCCGACGGTCATGACCCACCGCTCGATTCCAAGCCGCGAAGCGCTGTCTGCGGACGCAGGGTTGGAGATGGCGATCGCAGGCTACGCGGTGAAGATTGGACGGAGCGTCGCTCAAGAAGGACATGACGAAAGAGATGCTCGTCAGCTGTAGGGACAAGTCGGCCGTCTCGAACGGCAACTCCGTGCACCCCGCAGGCTTCAGGTCCACCTTCGTGTGCTCGGGCAAAGGTGTCGGCGAGGTCACCGGTGTCGAGTGGTTCAAACACCCGACGCGGTCTGGATCTCTTCTCGATACCGACGAGTCCAAGCTTGCGCTGAGCAACTTTCTCTACAACTCCGAGTGTTTGACCACCCGGGAGCTGTGGTGAAGCAAGTGGTTGTGAGCGAATCTGAGGCGTCGCGCATCGATGCGGCTCTGGAGCTCTACGCCAAGTCGTTCCCAGGCTCGAGTGTGTGCGTCACAGCTGACAGGCGCTCCAAGGTCGTCTCTGAATGCGCGTTAGCGAGTACGATTTTCCATCGATACCACTTCAGTAGTGATGCATAGTGGTGATCCTCGACAACAAACTGGGATGAGCGAAATGCACAAGCAAGCAATTATAACTCCCAATTCGCTGACAAGACTGTGTGAGAGTTCAGAATGGGCTTGCCTCAAATGTGACCTTGGCTCACGCGAAACTGTGTCGTTGACAGCCACGCGGTGTCGTGTAGAACAGCATCCCCTTTCTCCTGGTCCTCGTACCATTCGATCCTCGCGTGCGTCTGGTTAGCAATGTGGAACAGCCCAAACCCGTAATTGGCTTGACGGAATGCGGACCACGACGGCATTGGGTTGATGTACGTTGGCGCCAGCCCTTCACGGTTGCCGCCATCGCCTACGACCCAATACGCGATGCCATCTGCCACAACCTTCTCCTTGTACACTGGGAAGCTTCGTTCGTACGCGTGCACGTGCCCTAGAGACACAAGAAACTGTCAGTCGCTGAGACTTGTTTCTCCTTAGCATTGGAGCAGACGTAGAACGTACCGGATACGACGAGATCTACCTTGTACTGGTACAATAGATCTTCCATGCTGCGCTTCATCGACAGGTGGGGCTCCGAGCCTTGGTGTGCAGTGTTGCTGTTGTACCAAGGTCCATGCATGATCACGCACACCCAGGGGGTCACCTTGCGATCCACATGCTCCAGAAGCTCCTTCTCCACCCACTGGTACTGTAGCGACTCCTTGTCGCTGGCGACGTATGGCGTGAGAACAATCACATGCAGCATCCCTACACGGAAGCCGTAGTATAGATTGCGACGCTGGAGAGGGCTGTAGCGCTCGAATGGCATGCGAAAGCGCACTTGGTACGCAACGAACGGGTCCACGTGCGATTGGCACGGTCGCTCCTGTTCGTGATTCCCAGCAGCCACCATCCTTCGTGACAGCAGCAGCACAAGTCAGTACTGAAAGTTGCAAGCTGTGTAGACTGGAATGTAAAGGGTTCAATGCGTCTTACCATGGCATCCGCGTTGCAAGTGGCTGGACGAGGCGACCCCAGCGATCCCATCTTGGCTGCTCGCTGTCAGCGTACGACAGATCACCTGATTACATAGTCACGTATGTTAGTCGTGGCTAGAGACAACAAACGTAGCAGTCATAGACGACACGGACCTGCGTGCAGGATAGCCGTAAGACCAGCCGCGTTGGATAAATGCCGCAGTGTTTGCTCCGAGTACGACGTTTGCCTGCATAGGCAGAATTATGAACCGTGTCCGTCCGTGATCATACATGATCCAAAGAAATCAACACTCTTCTTACCCAAGATCTCCGATCACTCCAAACGTCATCGGCGCCTGGCTTCCGATGGGCAGCGCGGTTGTGAACGACAGCACGTCGCTCCAGCCGGCTTCTTCGTCACCGCATTGATCTACCGATTGCACATCAATATGTCAGCCAAGGCCTTGCTCTTTTTGACACGGCAAAACAGTATGTCATCAGTCATGGGTGCGCTTACAGTAGTAGGTCGTGCCGGAGAGCAGCTTCTCGCCGTCGATGACGACGTGGTGGAACCAGGGCGACGTGTAGTGACAAAAGTCGTACTGCTCACAGGGCACGTCCGCGCGCGCCTCCATCGACAGGTTCGCCGCGTTCTGCGCGAATCGCACAATCGAGCTCTTGGTGCGCGTCGCCGTCGCCCAGGAGACCGTCATGCCGACGCGCTTCAAGTCACCCTGCCCAGTTACGGACTCGAGCGTGCGATCCGCGAGCGCGATGTGGATCTGCGTGGGCGGCGCCTGCGACGCGAAGAAGCCGTGCTCGTACACGGCCGCCTTCCCTGTGATCGCCGACGCGGCCACCATCGCCACCAGCGCGCATTGCAGCAGATTGAGCAGCATCGTGTGACGCCGCATTATGGCTCTCGTCTCTTCCGCTTGCTGTCGCTTGGGTGAAGCTGTCGGTTTCAGAAATGAGAGCCACTTCAACCACGTGAGAGAGAAAGAGGAAGATCGCGTTTCTCTGAGCCCACATTTACATGTGGGTTATCGGGTGGGACGGTCCAGATTTGCAAGTTCCCCTTTCAACTTCAACTTCCGCTGCGGAATTGGAATTTGGACCTGCAGAGGAGAACGAACGACGTGGCATGGCGAGCATGGAGGAGCTAATATGTGCGGGCATTGCGTTATGTGTGAGTGTATGTGCACCACTTGTTGCTTGATATATAGGTGCGTGTAACTTATAGGTCCGCAGACATTATGCGCGCCTACATCTCCAGGCTCTCGTCCACGATGTTGTTCGCGATGCGGTACTTCGTGGTCGTGACCCACGCGCTGTCCTGCACGCTCGCGTCGCCGACTGCCTGGTTCTCGTACGACTCGATGACGCCGTGCGTGGCGTTCACGGCCTTGAAGAGCCCAAAGCCGTAGTGCGCCGCGCGGTACGCCGACCACGCGGGCTGCGGCTGGATGAACTTGGACGCGAGCCCTTCGCGGTTGCCACCCCCGCCGAGCACGACGTAGATGATGCCGTCTTTGCGCACGTCCTCCTTGTACACGGGGAAGCTGCGCTCGTAGGCGTGGACGTGGCCCGCAAGCACAAGGTCGACTTGGTACTGGAACAGGACGTCCTCCATGGCTTGCTTCATGATCTTGTGCGGCTCGTTGCCCTGGTGCGCAGTGTTACTGTTGTACCACGGACCGTGCATCATGACCACGACCCAGGGCGTGACGGCGCGGTCGACTCGCTGCGACAGCTCCTGCTCAAGCCACTTGTACTGATCCGAAGTCGCGTCGAAGGCCACGTACGGAGTCAAGACCACCACGTGCACCATACCCAAGCGGAACGCAAAGTAGAGGTTGCGGCGCTGCAGCGTGTCGAGTGGGTCGTATGGCATCCGGAAGCGCGTCTGGTACGCCACGAAGCGGTCTTCTTTCGGGTCGCACGGCCATTCTTCTTCGTGGTTACCAGCAGAGACCATCCTGGTTTCGTCATTGCAATGATGAGATGGAGTTCGACGCACGACAAATGAGGATTCACGAAAACTGTCTGGCGCACGTACCAGGGCATCGTCGACGCGACAGGCTGAACGAGGCTTCCCCAGCTGTCCCAGCGCGCCTGGTTGCTGTCAGCGTACGAGAGATCACCTACATCATGGGCATGAAAAAGAGGCTGTCAGATGATGCTCCAGGAGCGCAGCAGGCACGACTCTGAGACATACCAGCATGAATGATGGCACTCATGTCGGTGCGACTTGCGAGGTGGCGCAGCGTTTGCTTCGAGTACATGGTTTGCCTGGAAGAACATGGTACGCAAGCGGTAAGTATGCGTGTAGTTGTCGCGAACTTTGTAAGCTCAAGCATCCCTACCCGAGGTCTCCAACCACACCGATCGTAACTGGTGTCTGACTTCCGACCACGACAGGAGTTCGGAACGAAGCCACGTCGCTCCACCCACCAGCTTCGTCGCCGCATTGGTCTGCACATCCACACACACACACACACACACATGATTAGCAAATGCGAGCCATCGACACGTGCTCCAGTGTTTGAATGGAGCTTACAGTAGTAGGTCGTCGATGGCTCCAGCTGGTACGACGGGATCACGACGTGGTGGAACCATGGCGACGCGTACTGGCAGAACTGGTACTGCTCGCTCTTTGTCTCTGCCTGCGCAATGCTCCCGAGGTTCGCAGCGTCCAGTCCGAACCGGACAGTCGAGGTCTGCGTTTGAGTCGCAGACGCCCACGAAACGGTGATCCCGAGCTTCGTATGACCAGCACTTCCTGCTGTTTGCAATCGCTCCACATCCGCGAGAGCCACGTGCACTTGAATCGGCGCAGAGGCTAGCTGCGGCGTGCTGGCAGCCACACTGTTGCTGTTGCCGACAAGCAGCGGCACCGAGCTCGTCGTTACGACGACCGAGCTCGCAATGTACCCGATACCCAGGATCAGGGAAATCCCGGACGCGAGCACAACCGCAAGCATGCGGCGAGTCGAAGACACGTGGCGATGCCTCGGAAGCTCCGTCACGAGCTCAGCATGCGTCTGAGGCTGCTTCTCACCGGGGAACGAGCCGTACGGCATCGAAACGGCTGTGTGCGGGAGGAGGGCCGATTCTGAGTCAGGGTGCTGCCGAGTTTGCCAGTGCGCGAATGACGAGCATGAGAGGCTGGCAGGTGGCCTTTGAGTGGCATCGCCTTTGCTCTCGAGCCCGAGCTATTTTTTCACATCCAAGCAGTTTCGATTGCGCCATATGACTCTTTTCAGATGGCTGACTTCTCGAGATTCGAGGGTCGGTTTCAGCTCCTGCGTGCCCCACAATCCCAGAGTGTCGAATCGTCGCGACATCGAGGCAAGATCAGAAAGAGAAGGGACGACCCAGCCATTCCCGGAGATGCAGATCTCTACCACGTCACCGCCCGCTTCAGCTGCGTCTCCGGCGACGGCCGCCTCTTCCACAGGCAAAGGCAGCGGGATTGCGACCCCAAGCACGTCCGGCTCTAGCAGAGAGACGCCAGCTGAAGCCAAATGGCAGGTCGAGTTTGGCTTCTGGGACGACCTCGACGTGCTCTATAACGAGGCATTTCTGCCGCCAAAGAAGCCGCGGATCCCGTCGCCGCAGCTCGACGACGCGAGCGAATGGTATGTGATATGCATGGCTCGGTGAAGGCTATTGGCCAGTGTGTATGGGTCTCACACACAAGTGCCACAATGGGTGTTCGCTGATTGCATTCAGGGCGAAAAGGGTGGTGCCGACGAGCAATGAGGCGTTTCTCGGGAACTCGACAGCGCTGCAATGCTTGCACAGTCTGCAGAGTGGGGACGCGAACCCGCTCACGAACTTCATCATCAGCGTGAGCGACCTTGCCACCGTAACCAGATTGCTGCATGCAGTGTTGAATTGACCCGGTCTTCTGAACTCGTAGGGCGTGGAGTGCACCGGCAAGCTATCGTTCATCGGTCTGCTGAAGCGTGCGCTTCTGGCGTCGGGGTTCGATCCGCCGTGCTCCTTTGGAACTTTGAATGCCAAGCACTTTGGGTGCGTCCACTGCAATGATTGGCCTCAGCGGATATCGATTCGAGCTGTTGCTCATGCTGAGTACCATCGCTATTGCCCCGTCTTGTGTATGCATCCAGAGAGAAAGATCTGCTGCTGAAGACCGAGGACTTCGTGCGCCGCGCCGATCCGAGTCGCGTGAAAGCAGCGTTCCTGGTCGTCGAGCGCTTTGAATCGTGCGAGTTGACCTGTCATGCCTTTCTGCTCACCCAAAGACTCAGGTTGGTCTAATCGCCCGGTCGTAATTGCAGAGTCACCTCGAGCACGCAGCAGCACTTCCTGCTCCCGATTCTCCAGGACGCGAACGCCAAGAACGTGTTTTTCATCTTCCACGTGCTCCCCGACGCCAGCAAAGTGGCCGAACAGATCAAGGAAAAGTCCATAAAGGTGCACCTGCACCAGCTCAAGCCCATGCAAGTGCGCAACAAACTGCTGCACATCTGCAAACAAGAGCGTGTGCGTAGCTCCTCAATTGCTCAGCAGCCTCTCTCGTACTTTATGCTTTCATCTTAACCACATTCTGAAAATGCCTCGTAGATCGGATACACGCGAGACGGACTCGAAGAGCTCCTCAAGCGCTGCGAGTTCAAGCTGCTGCCCTGTATGGAGACGCTGCGGCTGGTGTTCCTCGCGCACTTCTTCATCTCGCTCCCAAACGTGCTCAAGAAAGTCAAAGGTAGCGATAACAACAACGGCACCAGCTCAAGCCTCACGAAGGCCAAGAAGCCCAAGCACGCCGCCAAGAAGGTCAAAAAGCCCGAGCCGCCGCCGTTCCCACTCTTGATCCTGGAGATGAGCGAGCCGCTGCGCCGCTGTAAGAAGTGCATGTTGATGCCCCCATGCTCGCATATCACAATGGAGACGCTCTTTGACAAGATCCAGCGCATCCGGAACCTGTACCCGCACCAAGACGACGACGACGGTGGCGATGTTGAGGACGAACCAGCGCCTTCCATCTGTCCGTCGTTCCTGAACACAGGCGTGTGCGCGAACATCCAGTCGCTCGGCCGGTGTCGCTACGCGCATCCTCTCAAGCTGCACCAGATCGACACGTCCCAGCTCGTCAAGCGCTGTCGCGTGCACACGCTTCCACTGCCGTGCACGCACTGCGTCAACGTGAGTGCCTTGAAGGACGAGTTGCGCACGGATATCAAGTTCTGCATGCAGCTTGAGGCGCAGCTTCGCACGCGTCGCAATCAGTTGTCAGACCTTGAACTGGACAAGTTCCTTCTCATACGCGACCGCAACAAGAGCGTCAAGTGGGGCGCCGCCAAGCGCGAGTTTGAGGACAAGCTCGCCCGCTTGGAGGCCACATTGAAGGGCCTTCGCATTGAGATCGAGACAATGTCAACTGAGCTAACGACTCGACAGGCGCGTCGAGACCAGCTCGAGAGCGATAACGAGCGTGGCACCAGCTATGGAACACTGTCAACAAAAGCACGCATGTGAGTAGATAAGATCCAAAAGTTCGGGATTAAAGAGCTCCTCGTGCGAACTGCAGCTGGCGCGACGCGAGCCCCAGTAGCTGTGCCTGCTCGCGCGCCTCACTCTGCTTCTTCTGCGCGAGCGCGATCTCGTCACTGTACTCGTGCAGCGGCATGGCGTACGGGTCGAACACCTGCGGGTCGAAGTTAGACTGGAGCTCGTCGATGCCAAAGTACGCGACCACCTTGTCGAGGATGTACGGGTTCTTCACGTCCTTCTTGTCGCGCAGGCTCGCCTGGAAGTTGCTGCTAGTACTGATACCATTGCTGCTGCCATTGCTACTGAAACCGCTGCGCTCGCTCTGCGCCGCGATGTACTTGCGGATGCGCTCCTGCACGTCAGCGTCCACGCGCGCGTCCTTGGACTCGGGCGGGATACCAGCGCGCGCCAGTGCCGCCTCGAGCTCGTCGTCTTCGCTGTCAGCAGCCACAAGGTTGACGATACCAGCACTGGGCTGTGGTAGTGGAGTAGCTGGCGTTGCTGCGTGGTTTGGCTCTGCGTCTTCGTCCTCCGACGAGGAGCCATAGGCGGCGAGCCCCAGCGAGTTCATTCCACTGCTGCTGTCACTTGATTTCTGTTTGTTGCTCTCGATTATCAATCAGCCAATCGACGGAAAGCCAAGTCGAATTTGAATTGGTAGAGAGGGACATACGAACGTCAAGACTACATTCCATCGGAGCGCGAACAGCCGCGCAAATTCCAATCGCAGCATTGCTCCAACCCCGCCGCAGTGTCGATGAGAGATGTCGAACCCGCTCGAGCGCATCCAGGAGCAGCGCGCGCAGCGGCTGCTGGACGCGCTGCAGAGCGACCTGCGCGCGCAGATGCGCACCGAGAAGAGCGCAGTCGGCGCCCGCAGCAGCGCGCAGGAGAACGCGCGCGTGCGCATGAAGAAGCGCCTGGCGAAGCTCGCGGACCCGACGCACCGCGAGAAGGTCTGGAGCGCGGCGACGCTCGTGCCCGAGTACGACAGCCAGCCTGTACGCGCGCTGCCCAAAAACCGCGCGTTCTGGGAACACGTGGACGTGAGCGCGTGGACCAAGAAGGCGCTCGACGCCGCGTGCCAGCTGCTGGATCTGGACACGTGCGGCAAGAAGCTCGAGCTCGTGGCGCGCATCCAGGACTGGGTGCACGAGCCCGAGCTGCGCGCCCGACGCGAGCAGCAGGAACGTCTCGACAAGCAGCGCGACGCTGTGTTGGGTGCGTGTGTGTTGTTGTTAATACTATTGCGTAGCTATTGACATGTGGCTAATGCTGTTCTGTGGCATGTTACAATGAATAGCTTCTGGCCGCGTGTTTGCGTTCGGGAACAATTTCAATGGTGAGCTGGGCCTGGGCCACAGGCGCAACTGCGAAGCACCGGCCGAGGTCGAGAGTCTACAGGGCTGTAAGATCCACAGAGTCATCTCGGTACGGCTGATTAGTGCTTTGATGAACGTCACTCAGGCTTGGCTTTAGTCTCTCACAAGGGCCACACATTTGTTGTAATTGTGTGTGTGCGTCCTGATTGCAGGGCTTTGATGCGAACTTTGCGTTCGCATTCGCTGCAGATGGGCGTGTGTTTGGCTGGGGAGGGGGTGGCCGAGCGCTCTTTGACACCGCTAGTACTGCAGGTGGCTCTCGGCAATCGCAGCAGGAGGCTGAGACCCAGGCCTTACAAGAAGAGCCTCAGCCAGTCACATCCACTGAGCCCAGTGACGCCATTGTCGAGAGTCCTATTACTAGCACATCAACACCAGCCTGCTTCCTGTACCCGCGTGAGATCCCTGAGCTCCATCAGCGTATCTCAGACCTGTCGTGTGCTCGTACGGACGGTCACGTCGGCTTCACGACCGAGAAGGGACGTTGCTACATGTGGGGCCGGGGCGACTACGGCGAGCTTGGCGTCGACAAGCAGGCGCCCACTAGCAAGTTCTCTACCATTACTACCAGCAGTCCTGCTGCCAGCAACACGCCCTCAATGACGACTGGAGCCATGGCCCCAGTACACGTCGAATACCTGGCGACCTCCAAGATCCGGCAGGTGAGCGTGGGCAACTGCCACTCGGCCGTCGTGACGAGCAAGGGTGCGCTGTACACCTGGGGCGGGTGCTGGAGCGGCCAGCTGGGGCTGGGCGAGTCCAAGCGCGCGGGCGTCAAGGACAAGCGCCAGCAGCTCTTCTTCCCGTCGCCCACGCTCGTCGAGACCTTCCATGCGAAGCAAATGCCGATCGCCAAGGTTTCCTGTGGCGCAGTTCACACTGCGGCGATCACTCGGGACGGACAGCTCTTCACTTTCGGGTGCGGCGATGGCGGACGCCTCGGTCTGGGGGTCAATGGCGGCGACGCATCCCACCCGCAGCTCGTCAAGGCGCTCGAGAGGGATGTTGTTATTGACGTGTGCTGCGGCAGCTGGCACTCGCTCTGTCTCGTGCGGCAGCCACAGCAGGAGACCAAGGGAGTCCGAGCCAGGGACGCAAGCGGCAAGTCAGATGAGACGCCCAGTGGATACGTGTACGCGTTTGGCAGCGGCCTCCAAGGACAGGTACGACGACTATGGGGATTGATATCACAGGCTCAACTTCGAGCCGTTCTAACGCTGTTGTGATGGTTTTGTAGCTCGGACTTGGAAAGCAGAAGATCGCCGCTCTGCCAAGTACGATACATCCAGACTTCATGCAACTAAGCCAAAGCTGATGTATAGTTCACTAACACCTTGTATGCCATCCGTGCTCAGCTCGCCTGCCCGACTTGTACCACCGCAAGGTGCAGTGCAAGGCCATCGCCGTGTCGTCACACCACAGCGTGGTACTGAGTACGGACGGCAACCTGTTCACCTGGGGACAGAACACCTCCGGGTGTCTCGGCCGCACGACCGTCGACGGTGCTCTCGACTCCGCCGAGCCTGACCTGGTCCAGCTCTCATCTTCATCACAAACAACGGCGACGCAGCCCCTTATGCACAGCTTTGGCGTGGGTCCGATCGTGTCGATCGCTGCGGGGGAGCGCTTCACGCTCTTCGCCACGGGGCCCTGGGAACAAAAGCAGGAGCAGGAGAAGGCACACTTCTTCTTCCAGGAGAAGCTCAACCGCCACTCCAAGTTCCAGGCTCGAGGTTCCTGAGGCTTTCGGTCCCAAGCCCAAGCGAAGCACACCGTATGTATTCTGTGCTGCCCAGGCTTTGAAGATCTTGTGGCTTCGTTCAGTCGCTCGACGACGAATTTGGTAGGCGTTTGTTCAACAGGATACCTCGCTTGCCACCTTATTCCAAAGCCCTCGCTCCAGGATCTGGGCTCGTGTCGTAGCTCCAGAACCGCGTTTCTCTGTTTAGGCAGCGGTGAGAGGTATCATCTCGTTTCTGCTCACCAGTGGATAGGAATAGCACTGCATTCCCAGACTGAAGGCTTGTTGTCTGAGTCGCTTGTTTTCATTCTGACCGACAAAGCCAGAGATAGCGCGCAGTTGTTCATTGCTCCTCTGAATACCTCGTAGCGTCACCTACCAGCCAGGTTAGCTGCACGTTCGCACGTGTGATCTCCAGTCGCGAAGATGAGTGCGTCCGTAATGCACAGGGTCGTGCGCACTTATGAGAAGACGCAGGTGGAGCTTCACGGCCAGTACTCGGTCGCGCGTCTGCGGGACTTTGACGCCTACTGCTCCAAGACCAGCAACCTCCGGGTCTTCTGGGTATTGGCGAGCATGCCGCTGCCCTGTCTGGCGGTCATCACGCTCATTGAGATGCTTCCGATGCAGGCCCCGAGCAAAGGACTCGGGCACAACGCGCTCTTCTTTTTACGCTCAGCGATCGTCGCGTTCACGATCACGGCCACCATTCTCGAGCAGTGTCGGCGCTTTGTACCAACCTTCAATATGCGCATCTCCACGCTGATAGTCATGGCGCTGATCACGACCTGCGCCACCGCGGGCTGTGAAGTGGGGCTGGCGTACCTCATCGCGTTCCCACTGCCATTCACGATCATCATGAGTGTGCCTGCTCGCTTCGGGACCATCGGCGTGCTCTTCGCAGTGCTCTACGGCAGGATCTTGCTCCGTGATCGAGCAGCAAGACAACAGCTGCTGGTCTGCACCCTGGGACTCACGGCTCAGGTCTCGCTCATCATCATCTACCCGCTGTACAATTTCGCGTTCCAGAACCTGAGCTCGACCGGCCAGACCGCGTTCACGCTGCTGCTGCCACTCATCAAGGTGCTCTCGAAGAACTGGATCGCACACGAGTACCGAAGCATGGAGGACGTGAAGCCCGAGATGGTGATCTTCAACTCCGAGATCTTCCACGCGCTCTACGTGTCCGTGTGCATGCAGAACTCGCGGTCCGGGTACACGACGGTGCTGATCATGGCCATGGACTTTGCGCAGTTCGTGGCGTCCATGTCGGACGTCACGGGCATGCTGCGCGTGACCACAGCGCTCCGCAAGCTGCTGGCATCAGAGCTCCCAGGCTACATGATGGTACCCTCGGGGTCATGCCTCATCGTTGAGCCGGCGCTCTTCATCCTCGACCACGACGCCGAGCTCCAGCGCCACGCGAGCCTCATTGACGTTGCGCGCGAGATCGAGGTGGCGCTGCAGCGCAATGGGAACCTGCAGCTCAAGAGCAGCGAGACGGCCAAGTCCTCTCGCCTCAAGTCCAAGAAAGTGGCCATGATCTCGACTAGCCGCGTGCTCTCGGCCCCCCACGAACAACCTCAGCAGCCCGCGGGAGTCCGCTCACCCAGCGTGATGGACCTCGTGACCTCCTACGATTCCCAGAAGCGGCCGGCGCCATCAACACTCGAGAGCATGCACATGCTCATCCAGCCGTCCAGGACGGCAACGCCATTGCCGAGCGCCACTGATGTGATGCTCACTGGTGGTGAGAGCTCCAGTGGTGGAGACGTCATGCCCGTGGGTAACCAGACGTCGGTCGAGAAGGTCAAGTACGTGCAGCAGATCCTCCAGGTGCTGCACGTGACCGAGTTCCTGCTGCTCATCGAGTTCATCGAGGTGCTCATCCCGGTCATCTACTGTACGTATCTCTTCGCTTAAAACCCAGGACCCATCTGTCACGATGGGTTCCAGGGGATGCGTATACGCTGGTGTGTGTGTATACTGACTCTCCCTTCCCAGGCGGCTACATCATCGCGGCGTACAACCTGCCGAACCGCGAGTTCTACTCGCTCTTCAAAGGCATCGACGAGCAAGAGATCTATGCCAAGATCAAAAACGTCATGCTCTACGCCGCGCTCGAGTTCGCGTCGTTCATCATGCTGGCGGTCGCGCTGCGGCACAAGATCCAGACGCCCATGTTCCACCAGCTGGCGTTCGCGGTCGAGTCCCAGTGGGGACGCGTGCAGGCCAAGATCCTCGTCTGGGTGCTCTTCACGATCCAGCTCCCGCTCGAGCACTTTGGTAAGCCGCGCGCAGCTGGGGACGCACCAGGACCTGACCCTGGGATGACTGACGCCTTTGCACTCGTGTTTGGCTGGGCTGCGTAGGCGCGGACCCGACGTTCCAGTTTGCGTGGCTCAAGAACTCGTGAAAAGCTATCCATATCGTATCACGGAAGGCTGGAGGGTTTATCGGAGTAGGAGCATGACAGAAATGGAGAGAAGACCACCAGTTGTTCAGTGTGCTGCAGCTGCTCGTTCAGGTTGGTGTCGCCCCTGCTCATGATCTGATTGAGGGGAACACCCAATCCGTTCTCCACAGCTCGGCGAAACCGATTGTTCGGCAATCCAGCTCCTGTATAATACGGCTCCCGATGGAAATATAGCGTTCATCTTGACCGATTCGGTCAAGTCCGACCGTAACTAACCGCGGTTGCATGGCTCCGTCGTCCAAACAGCCCAGTTTGGACCGGAAGACACCTCGAAACCCGACCTGTCGTGGGTTTCGAGGTTTATTTATCCTCTCCCTCCCTCAGCAAGCCGATCTTTTGGGTTGCTGAACCAGTTCTTGCGAATCTGCATCACCAAAAGACCTCGCTCTTCTAATTTCCGCTTTTTAATCTAATACGTTAATTCAGCAAGCAGAGATTTGCCAGGACGTCCGCCAAGCCGAAACGCTTGCATGGAGCGTCCTGCGAATCTCCAGGGAGCACGCGCGGTGCGCTCGAGTGTGGCGAGGCTCAAAAGCGCCGTGAATGCGTGGATGCGTGGGTCCAGCTGAATGTCAGCTTGGAAGGACGAATCGTCGTCTTCCGTCACACCAAAAACCGAAACGTGAGCACAGCGGATCAAGTCAAGCGGGCTCTGAAAGCAGCACAAACCATCGCGCTGGCCGTGGATGTGTGCTGAGAAGCGCGTCAAGCGAGCGACGTCGCCGACGTGGCCCACTCAGAACCGCTGCTCGCCAGATATGAAAGCCAAAGAGCTCTCCGCTTGAAGCCGAATCGCTGAAGCAGGTGTCAAAACCGTGGCCTCTCCGAAGCCCGCTTGCGGCGCAGTTTTGGCAGCGAGAGAGTATAAGGAGGCTCGCTATCGTCCAGCTCCCAAGCGTAGCAGCACATCCAGAGGTTTCGTCGCAGGTTTCGGCAAGCGCGTGAAATGCTTCGCAGAGCGTGATGGGTCGCCGCCGCTCTTTCGTGTGACACGAAACCGGCTCTCCTCGTCTCCCGATGGTGCAGCCTTCCTTCGGACCTGAAAAGCAAAGGATCTGGATCCGCCAGAGCGCTCTTTCTTTGGCTCAACTGCTTGCCGTTCCCG
>JAASFQ010000263.1:0-31723 GCA_023333845.1 Globisporangium polare | reverse complement strand
GGCGAACTTGGTGACGTAGATGGCGCGCATGTTGGGTAGAGCTTGAAGCTTGGGACTGTGGGTGCTGTGGCGTGGTGTGTTGGAAGACGAAGCTGAAATGCGTGGCTGGTCGTTGTTGGTTGGGGCTGCATGATGAAAGGGCAGCTTCAACGTGCGCGATTCGTAAATGGCTCGCGTACCAATCAGCGACCTGACCACTCACTCGCAATCATTCTGAAGTCGAGCACCAGGGCTCACAATGCCTGTGCGTGAGTCGCTATGGACTCGACCCGACCCCTTCCGTCCCGCAGCAGCATTGAGCAGTGCTGAACACCGCAGTTCTGTAATCCTGCTAGACGGTGAGATTCAACCTTCAGGAGCTACGAAAGCCAACAAATGTGACGACGGACGCAATGGCGTTTGTTGCCCTGGTTCGCCACGCTTTACTTGCTCGCGTGCAACCGAGACAGGGACGCGCGCCGCCACTGCAGTACTCTTGCCAAGGGAAACAGCTCGCCAATCGCCGAGATCGTGATAGGCTTCGTATTGATACGGAAAGTAAGAACAGCGTGTGCTGTGTGGGATATTGTCGTAAGTTAGCAGGAGCGGCACAGCCTTCGCTATCATAGGTACCTTCGCCACTTAGACGTCGGCGTTCTTGTCGAACTTGAACACCCAGGACGCGAAAGAAGTGGCCGACGTCGACGCCATGCGCAGCAGCGACGGCTTGCGCTCCACGACGGCGTACGCGCGGCTCTGCGGCGCGGGCGGCACGTTAACGTTGATCGAGGCGACACTGTCGTCATCACTGTCGCTACTCTCGTAGCCCGACACGCGAGCCCCAACGCCACGACGACTGCGAACAGAAGCACCAGTCGCTTCAACATCCGAGTCGTCGTCGTACTCTTCCGGGACGACAGTGACGTGCACATCCGTTGGGGTCGTCGACGGGGCTGTGTCGCTCACGACAATGACCACATCTTCCTCGCGGGGTGTCGCCTTCTGGCGCGCCAGCAGTTTCGCAAGCTTCGAGTCCTTGCGCGTGAGCTGTCGGCTCGATGTCGGCGGTGTGGCTTCAGTTCCAGCAGATGCAGAACCTGGAGCAGCAGGCGCCACCTGCTCGTCGATAGTGGGAGCCACAGGCTCGACCGTCTCGATGAAGTAGTCGTCGAGCACGCGGAACGCGCGCTTGCGGCGCAGCTTCTCGAGCTCGCGGCGCTTGAGTCGCTCGCGCGGACTGTCGAAGATCCACATCGTCTCGCCGTTGCTGCCATTGCTATTACTACTGCCGCTGCCACCACCGGAGCTCGTCATCAGCGCCGTCCTCTGGCCATCGTTGTCCTCCCGTCTGCCAACAATGCTCGTGTCCCGCTCTCCCTCGACGTCCGACACGTCCGACTCCTCCAGCATGTCCTCCGACGAGAGACCCTCGCGCTGGTGATGCAGTGCGCGTCTCCGGCGGCGCTCCTCGCGGCGTTGCTCATGCGAGACGGCACCGTGGCGACGTCTCCTAGACAGCGCGCTCTGGATCGAGTGGAAGACATCGCCGATGGTCGAGTCGTAGTGCTTCTCGAACTTGTCCAGCTCAATCTTGCTGTTGAGTGCCAGCACTTTCTTCTCGCGCAGACAGCAGCCGCCAACGGCGCTCAGGTCTGCGGCAGCGTCTTGGCTCTCAGCCGTTGTTAATGGCGACAGCTGCTCTTCTTCATCTTCTTCCGTGTGACTCGCGTTGTGGTGATCATTGTTGTCGTGGCGATGCTTGTGGCGACGCTTGGAGCTCCCGGACGCGCTCTCACCAGAGACATCCGTCGTGCCGCCATTGGTGGGCTGATCTGCTGGCCCTCGGAAGCTCAGGAACGACGCCGCGTTCATGAAGCTCGCGCGGTGGCGCTCGCGGCGCAGACGATCCAGACGCTTCTTCTCCTGGTACGCGCGCAGCTTCTCGACCTTCTCCATGTGTTTCTCGGCACGGTCGACGAGCACTTGCCAGCGCTCGCGGAGCTGCTCGGGCGTGTACTGGTCGAACTGCGCCGTGTAGCCCGAGTCGCTCTGCTTGGCGAGCAGCTTGTCAAGCAGCATGATGAGCTCCCACTTGGGACCAACGCGCTCGACCGAGAGCACAAGGAGCTCGTCGTTGAAGCAGTCGCAGTGCACGAGGCGCTCGGTGCAGTACGGACAGAGGTCGCGCCAGCCCCAGGTCTTAATCACCAGGTACCACGCGTAGTCCTGTAGCAGCCCGAGGATCGAGAGCCGCGTGACGGCCGCGAGCACGCCGAAGTACATGAACTGCTTGAGGAACTCGCAGCTCCGGTACAGCCAGATGTACGCCATGGGCAGCTGCGTGCACGTGATGAGCACGGCCACGAGGAACTGCAGGAAGAATGCCAGGCGGAACGAGAACCCCTGGGTGTCTCCACCGGCGGCCTTGACCCGAAAGTACTTGCGCCGCTGCCTGAAGATGAGCTTGAAGATCTCCTTGAAGATCGCTTTTCCCAGCGACGGCAGGATCATGATGAGCACGTAGTAGACCAGGACGCTCACGGCCACCGAGAGGTTCGAGCCGATTGCGTCGCGCAGCATCACGAGCACGAAGAGCACGTAGAACGTCAGGTACAGTGAGCAGAAGACGATGAGCGCGCGCTCGCCCCTCGCCAGACGCTCGTTACGGTAGGGGAAGAAGATCCACGTGAAGTAGTTCTCGTGGCGCCACCACGTGTAGAACGGCTCAAAGGGTTTGCGCATCTTCTTCCAGCAGCATGGCCCCAGGAGCCGTGTCTTGGGGACTTTGCGGTCCCAGGGCATGGGCTGCCAGTAGTCCACTTCGTTCTCCGGCACGTCGAACTCGCTCTGGTACTTGCGCTCCAAGTTGGCGCTGAAGCTCTCGCAGCGGAAGAGCATCTGGAACACGCGCAGGCCGAAGAGTGCGAGCACCACGTACGGCAGGAAGATGATGAGGTACCACCCGCCCTGCCACCCCGAGTCGCTGCACGTGTTGGGCATCGGGTTCACGTACAGGTGCTTGATCGAGAGGCTCACCTTGGCGGTACTGGAACCAGAGGCCGCAACCGCAGCGGACTTCTTGAGCTTGTACACCTTGCGGCCCGAGTCGATGGCCGTGGGTAATTGCTTCGTCTGGCAGTAGTCGGCTCCCGGGTTCCACGGCAGCACGCAGGGCTGCACGACAAAGTAGACCTCCTCCTGCTCGTCGTTCGTGATGGTCGTCAGCGGTAAGCTGGCGTAGGTCGTGCGCAAAGTCGACCCCGCGGCGATGTAGTTGAACGGCTCGCCGTCCACGTACGCGTCGAACTCGAAGTCGTAGAGCAGCAGCACCTGGAAGTAGCTGTCATTCCCAGGCTGCGGCTGTGTGGAGCTTGGCGTGAAGTCCGACGAGATGTCGTACTTGATGCGGAACGTGACCTCGTCGCGTAAATACAAATACGTGAAGTCATCGGTCACAGCCACGTCGTCCTTGATGAAGGCGTCCAGATGCAGCACCTCGTTGAGTGACAGCGACGCGAGGAAGAACGCCATGATGATGCTCACGACGATGCCGATGCAGAGCCAGACCCAGAACTGTAAGCAACCGCGGCGCTTGCTGTGCCGTGTGCCCAGCAGATCGGTCCACACATGCCTGTGCTCCTTCACGACGGGCGTGCGCGGCTGCACGAACGACGCACGGCCCGTGACGACGCCCACGCCGTCTTGGTCGCTCTCCTCGGACCCCCTTTCCTCGTTGAATCCGTAGATGTCGATCTGCGGCTCGCGGCCGATCGAGCGCGAGTACGCCACGTACGCCTCGAGCAGCTCCGTATTGATTTTCCTACTGCTGCTGTGCTGTTCTTTTGTGAGGCTGCGCTTCGAACTGGACCGCCGCGTGAGCTCCCGGGTAGACTTGCGCGTGAATGTGCTCAGGCTTACGGGGCGATGGGCGTCGGCGAGCCGCGCGATGCGCTTGAACTTCTCCTGGTTCTCCTTGCGCCGCCTCCGTCGAACAGCGGCTTCATCGGCGCTCATGGCCGTGCCCACGTTGTCACGGTCGTGCTCTGGGAGCAACAGCTGCTGCGCAGAAGACGCGTCGCTCGTGGCTCTGCTGTCGCGCTTCTTGCTGCTACTGCTACCTCTGCTCTGCTGCTTGTGTACATGTCGATCATGCCCACCACCACCAGTGTCGTCATCGTCGTCGCTCGTGTGGCTGTAGTAGTCGTGGTAGCTCACATCGTCACCCTCCTGGTCGGTCTCGAAGAAGATGTCGGTGGCCTGCGAGCTCGGGCCGAAGAACGCGCTCGCGATCGCGCGCTGCTGCCGCTGCCGCGCCGACAACTCGAAACTGCTCGCGCTCACGTTGCTCGCAGCACTAGACGAGAGCGGAGAAGACGGTGGGTGTGTCGCTACTGGATGCAACGAAGAGGAGCCACCGGCGATGCGGTGCACCTCGTACGCGTCCTGGTGGTGGCCGTCGCCGTCCGCCGGCGCCGAGTGCTGTTGTCGCACGGCGCGCTCGCCAGCGGTACCGGCAGCGGCCTCGCTCGTCGCGCGTTGCGTGCGCCACATGCAGAAGTGCGTCTGTCAAGTGATTAAGCGCGTCGTCGTCGCTAGTGGCTAGCTGCTGGCGGCCCTGCGCGTTGATGGCGCTGCAGGGACGGCAGAACTCGGAATCCGCTCCTCCATCATGATCGGACCTCTTCGTGCTGTTGTTTTTGTTCAGAACCGCGTCCAGAACAGTGGATGGGGGGTTCTTTTTTTGAGCAAAAACGCTACAAATAGTTGGGACTATGATTTCCAGCCAATCAAAATCATGTCCGATATGGTAAGATTCGATTTCTGCCAATCGAATGGATGTTGAGGTCAAAGTGGGTTTGCCTATTTGTTTACGACTGGCGTGTTTGACTGTGACGACACAGAGAGGTGAGAAGAAAGCGACATGCTTGGTCTGAAATGCGTCGCACGAAGCGCGCACCGCTTGCGCGTCAATTCAGTCTGTTAAACAAAGTGCGACAAGCTGAAGAGGCGCAAACAAATACCAGAAGGCACAAGCACTCATTTCAATGGCTGCGGTCCGTGAGAGGTGATCGCGACTGCTGTGGCAGAGGGAGGCGGCTCAGCTCAGCAGTTGAGAAAGCGAAGGAGAGGCTGCCAGCCAATAGTGGACGAGGCTGAGCAGCACCAACAGTCACAGGCCATTGCGAGCAGCTCGTTTGCAACAAAAAGCGCGGAGCTCTCTGCTCGGCGCTTTTTGCAAGAGGCGCACACAAGCTCCAGTGTTGTTGTTTTACTAATCTCGAGAGACGGGAAGTTTGCTGGAGCTGGACAGGAGGGTGGGTCCTCAAATGCTCCCGAGCCGATAGCATAGGAGCTTTGCGAGGATCCCAGGCCCAGCCCCGTGCTGCTCGCTGGCTGCTCAACGGATGCCGGCCAAACTGTCAAGAGTTCTCGAAGGGAGAAAGCGCTGGAGGATGTGGAGGGTGTGTACCACATAGATTAAGGAGCACCTGAGATCCGCTTGATTGAAGGTGGGCCACATAGCTCACGCAGTCGGAGCGCCAAACGAACGCTCTTCCTCCAAACAAATCGCTGCACCAAGCAAACAAGTGGCTCGCCGCCACCGCTTTTACTCTCGCCGTTGGACAGAGATATCATCACCACCACTCCACTTGCCTGCCAGTCAGTCATGCAAACTCCTTTTCGCACAGTCGAATGCGAGAGTCGACTCGCAATAAGAGGCAAAGGCGAATTCTCTGCGAGGAATGATGAGAACCCCAAAAGCCGGCGGTCCTGAGATGTGGACACCAGCGCCGTCGTCGGAGCTCGTTAAACTCAGTCGCGTGTTCCGTGGGGTAGTCGTCTGACTGCTGCCCACAAAGCTCCAAGTTGTGTGTGAGTAACACTCGGACGGCCAGCTGGTTTTGGCGACATCTGCGACCTCGGATCGATTCTGCTTGTGCTTCCACGGATCCGCCGACTTGTGGGAGACCTTATCCGGCGAATTGCTTTGGGGCCGCACGCTGAGCAGTTGGTATCCATGGCCGACTTGGCCGATGAAGTTCTGCTCGCCAAATGCGTATCCTCTACCTGTTCAGGGGATGAATGCATGACAGCAGCAGCAGCAGCAAAGGTGTTGTTACTGTGCCTCCAGCGCGTCGACGTGGTCCAAGGATCTCAAGCACATGCGATGTCGAAATGCGTTGTAAGGCGTCTTCGTGGGCTCGACTCGGCTTGGCGTCGTCTCGGGAGGTCCACTGTAGAATGCAGTATATGCACAGAGTCTGTCCGTGTCCTTTGTCCTCACAGTTGCGAAATGCTCGATACTGCGGTCTCGAATTGCCACTGCGTTTATCCTGGAGCTCGTTGCAAGATTCGAGCCACACTTCGTCTGGCATCTGCCCTTGATATCGCGTGTCGTGCTTTATCAGTATACCACCGGTCTTATATAGGTTCTCGACAGCACGGATGGGTGTATTCCCGCATGTACACAGGCTTCGGCCAACGGCTCGCTTTCTAAAAGCAACTCGGAAGAGAACAAAAAGCTTGCTGCCCTTCTTCTTTTTTTCGTGCTGAAACGCGTCACGCTTTTCGTTCCGCCCATCACCAGCGCACGTCCTTCGTCCGTCCGCCCCATACAAAATGCAACATGGCCACAAATGCAGCCGTCCACTCGCAACGGCGCAGAGCACCACTCTTTACGCAGGTACCTCCTGCATTCTTCCAGGCTCAACGCCAAGGTGTCCAGTTCGCTATCAGGCCGATAGCCACCTTCTTTTTCAGATTGGCACCTTCCACGAGGAGCTATTATTAGGCTCTCTCTCTCTCTCACACACACCTCGGCGGCGGGGGTCCTCCAAGCAAGCAGGGGCTGATCATTCCTTCGTAGATGGCAGGGAATGCGGCGGCCATGGCCATGGACGCGCCGCTCGCGCACATCCGGCAGCGAATCGACGCGCTCGTGTACGACGACCACTCGCAGTACCTGCTCGGCTCGCTGCAGCACACGGACGCGCTCTTCCTCTCGAGCCACTCGATCCCGGGACTCCCGCTCACACGGCAGCAGCACGCGCCTTCTTCCTCCACGACCAACACAGGCACCAGCAGCTCCACAGCAGCAGCAATGGCGACACCGGGCGGCAACACAGGCAGCAGTATGAATATCGGCCGCATGAGCGGCGGCAACATGGGCGTAACCATCCAGCGGCGGAGGATACCGGGCGGGGGCGGGCGCTGGGCCAAGGCCGTCGGCATCACGCCCTACTACGTGCTCTTCGTGGCGTTCATCGGCCTCGGCTGGCTCTTCCAGGCGCTTGGCGTCTTCACGTTCGCGCTCGACTACCAGACGATCGTCGCCAAAGAGGCCGTGGGCAAGGTGACCGTCAAGCAGAGCTACATCACGTTGTGCTGGTTCTTCCTGGCCGAGATGGCGGGCGCTGTTGGCTTCGGCTCGTGCGCCGACCACTACGGGCGCCGCTCGGTGCTACTCGCGGCCATCGCCATGTGGCTCGTCGGCGAGGCACTCATCGCCGTGGCCTGGAGCTACGCGTCGCTGCTGACGTTCCGCCTGATCGCGGGCCTGGGTCTGGGCGGCCAGAGCGCGCTGCTCATCACAATCTCGCTCGAGTTCTCGCCCAAGCGTACGCGCGGCCGCATCCTCGTGCTCTCGCAGCTGCTGGGCGGCGTCGGGCTCGTCATCGCGGCGCTGCTGGCCAAGCTGTTGACGCCCTGGCGCTGGATCTTCGTCGTGCTTGCGATCGCCTCCATCGGCTTCGCCGTACTCTATGCGCTGTATCTGAGAGAGTCGCCCAAGTACCTCGCGAGCATCGGCCGCATTGAGCAGGCGCTGACAATAGTGCAGGGCATGGAGAGCGCGCACGGCATCAATCGCCAGGCGCGCGTGACCGTCCCGTCGAGCTTGTATGCGCCGCCGTCTGCGCTCCAGCAACACCAGCAGCAGAGGAGAACAAGGAACTCGTCACGGATCACAGACGTCCGGCCACTGACGACGGGCTCGCCCACACAACAGCTCGCCTACCAGCTGAACGAGGACGAAGAGATGGACAGCGACGACCTGGCGCCATTGCCATTGCCAGCCACGCGCCGTCCGACCAACGAGAACAATCACAACAGAGACATGCACAACAGCTACGTCGTGCCCTCAAGCGGCAATGTCGGCCGACCACGGGCGTCCACCGACCGCCACGCGGCCGCATCCCCAGCCATGGTCTCGTTCTCTGTGTCATCTTCAAAGCGTTTCGGCGTGCTCTTCCAGTCGCACTACCTACGCAAGACCGTGTTCCTCTGGGCCGTGTGGTTGCTGCTCTGCGGATCCTTCGGGGCCGTGACCACGTGCATCATGCGGCGCCTCGAGCGCGTCGAGAAAGCGGGGGCCTCTGAGTACGCGTTCATCGGCCTCCCGACGCTTCCCGGGCTCGTGCTCAGCGCCGTGCTCATCGAGAAATACGGGCGCAAAGTGGCGCTCGCGGTCCTGCTCTTTGGCTCTTCAGTCATGATGTTCATCGCCGGCGGGTACATGGCAGCAGGTGCCTCGAGGGGCTCACTATTGGTCACGCTAGGCTGCTTGTGTCTCTTCATGGCGGGGGCTTTCGCCGCGCTCTGCGTGTACACGGGCGAGCACTACGCGCTCATGGTGCGCGCCATGGGCATCGCCTGGGCGCTCGCGTGCGGCCACCTGGGCTCCTTCATCGGCGTCTACGTTGTGCTCACGAGCTGGACGGGCGACGCGGGCCACAAGGGCCACCAACAAATGCTCTGGGTCGCTGGCGGCCTTGGGATTGCGCTGCTGTTCATCGTGCTGGGCTTTGGCGGCGAGACTAAGGGGCTCGACATCGACATCATCGAGCCGCCCAAGCCCGAGCCCAAGAAAGACGAGCTGCCCACACGAGCCGACGAGCTTGATGGGGACAGCCACAACCACCATTATGACCACAACATTGGTGGTGGCGACCTGGACCCGGACGACAAGCTCAACCCGCGGCACCACCGGACTTTTGAGCGCCACGTGGGCGCCCACGAGCAGCTCTCGACGGTCCCGTCGTCCCCTGCGGGGGCGTCCTTCTCGTCCGCATCTTCGTCATCCGCGTCCTCATCGTCCACGAATTTCTTCGGCGGTGGCCATAACAAGAAGAAGAAGTGGAAGAAGCAGATGCGCGCGTTCGCGGCCGCCGCGGCCTCGGCTGTCCCCATCCGCAAGTCTGCAACCACAAGCTCCTCGGCTGCTAATGCGGCCGCGTCGCTCCGCAAGAAGTCGACCCGATCCACGCTGCACCTGGACGACGGGGACCTGGACCAACTGGACGTGATTGTCATGGACGGCGAGGCCAAGGCCGCGCAGTATCTGCGACGCCAGCACCGCAGCAGCACGACGGGGAGTGGGGCCGTGCTGCTCGACTTCCCGCAGAACCGCAAGCAAACGGACCGCAGCGACGCGTCTGAGCCCGCGCTCATGGACTGGCGGCCGTCCGACCCGAGCAGCGAGGACGAGCACGAGCACCCTAATCATCACGGCCACCACGACAACCGGTCGGACAGCGAGGCCGACAAGTTCTCGATCGACCACTACGACTCGTTCCGGGATCTCTCGACGCCCATGCTCGAGGGCAGCCCCGTGCTGGGCTTCGAGCGCTAAGAGTCGTATCCAAGTCCAGCCATCCACCCATCCAGCTAGCCTTCGAACTGAGGCCAAACCCAACCAACCAACCAAGGCTCCGTTTTTCGAGAGTCGTGCGTCCCGTCCATTAATGTGAATGTCTCGAGTGAGTGTCGTCCGTCGTGCTGCAATAGAAAACAGTAGTGTCTAGTAAATTAATGAATCAAGCAAACCCGATCCAACCAACAACAGGAGCACGTACGAGATCCACGGAGCTTCTCTCAGTCGTGGGTGAGTGAATGCCGCTTCGGAGCTCAGTGTCGATGCAAATCCAAAGGCGTACATGCCGATCTTGTGCAGGTCCTGCGGCACCGATCGCATGGTGAGCTCGGGCGTCTGCCACGCGAGCTCTCTCTCGCCGGACGGCTCCACGGCCAGCTCGAACTTGGTTGTGCTTGGGTAGAGATCGAACAAATTCAGCTTGCACTCGGATGACGAGTTCACGAGCACCTTGCCGCTCGACAGGTAGCGCACGTACCGTGCGAACACTCCAGTTTCAACACCGAGGAGCTCGCCTTTGCCACCAGAGGACAGAGCATGCCTCGGATACTGTTTTGTAAGTATGTTGACTGCAACAAGAAACAAACATGAAGAGGTGATCACTGCCGGATTTGAAATGCACGCAAGAATCAAACTCTGGACTGCTGCAACTGCGGAGGATTGAAAGCACCAAGTAAGTTGGAACACAAGACTCGGTGGTCGTCGAGGCAGAGTTGGGTCGGATAACGAAAATCGCCTCGGCAAGAGCAAGTTGTCGTCCAGCATGTGGTGGTTCTTCTTGCAGGCGCTGTTTCCGCAATGGATTCCGAGTCCAGTCTGCTTCCAGCAACCAGGATCGGGGAAGCAGAGAACTTCTCCGGCTCGAGGAGGTGGTGTTTGCTGCTGTCGCGCTTGTTGCTGCTGCTGCTGCGCGAGAAGCTGTTGCATTTGCTTTTGCACCTTGGCTTGTTGCTCTGCGTCAAGGTACTGTTGCATCATGATCTGCTGATGGGCGTGCTGCTGCTGTGGTACCACAAGCTGTTGTTTGACCTGGTATTCTCGCTCGTCCGCCTTCCTCTCTCGATCCAGGGCCTTTTTGATCTGGATAGTGAGCGCTTAGAAGCCGAATCGTGTTTTTCTTTTGCTTGCTCCGCTTGTTGGACACCGATCGCGAGATCAGCATTGAGTTTTGCGCAGAACTGCTGGCTCATCGCTGGCGAGTCAAGTTGCTCCTGGAGTCGCTGAATAGTTCGTTGCATCCCCCGCAAATAGAAGTGCGAGCACGTTTCGTCGCCATTTTTATAGATCCATAAACAAAACCCATCGCACAGCTGGTGTGTTTGGTCTAAATGACCCGCAGTAGCATTTTTTATAGAAGCTTTTCTTTTAACGCTTCTTGAAGCTCACAGAACAGAACAGGGGAGTGCTGAACGAAGATGCCCCGCGCGCGCGTGCTCACGCTCATGGCTGGTGCTGCAGCTGCGCTCGCCATGGACCCTGACACTGTGCGTGGCGCCGAGGCCGCCGCCGCGAAGACCTGCACGACGCTCGTGGACAAGAACGCGCCGCTGTACGCCGCGCTCTCGCTGCTGAAACTCGGTGGCAGTGAGCAAGATCTGTCGAGCGAGGAAATGATGGCGCCCGTCGACGCGGCGTTCCCGTGGCTCTCCAAGTGCATCGGCTCGGCCGACATCCTCGCGGTGGGCATGTCGGCGCTCAGCGATCCGGCGTTGACCAAGTGTCTGGGGCTGGCCATGTCGGCTTCGTCATCCTCGGCTTCGGCTTCAAATGGAACTAATGCTACTGGGGCTCAAGATCTGAACGCGCTTATGAGTGGCGACAGCTTCGGTTCGACGATCTGCCCGCTGCTGAACGCGACCATCATGCCGTGCCTCGACACGATCTACATGAAGACGCTGCCTGCGCTGATGGACTCGGGGGGGAGCTGCTGCGACGACATGCAGACGGAGATGAAGAAAGCGCTCGGAGACAAACCAGAGGAGACGATGAAATGCATGACGAGACGCGTTGGAGACATGGTCTGCGCTGTGAAGACGTACAAGGATGGCAGCACGGGTGAGTCGAAGAATGTGACCTGTGGCCAGGTGTGGGTTGATGCGCTGAGTGGCGGTGCGGTTATGGGCGACTTGCTCAAGATGACGCAGATCCCAAACAACCAGGCCTGCGCTGCGATGGCAGGCGAGACATTCACGACGTCGTCGGGTGATGCATACCAGTTGTTCAAGAACGCAACGCCGATCGACTCGTGCTTTGCGCCAGTGAACCTCATGTTGACGGACATGAGCAAGATGCCGTTGATCGCGGAGGTGCAACTAACGGACCTGTTCGCCGATGGCAAGTGCTTGAAGGGACAGACAGTAGTCGACTGGATGAAGCAGCCGAATAGCACGGTGATGATCATGGCCGACGCTATCGACAAGATGCTCAAGACGAGCATGCCGAACCTGGTCGCGTCGAATGCGTCATCGTCAGATAACGTGACTGTCACGGTGGAAGCTGGGCTTGAAGAGATGGAGCCGCAGTTGTCGAAACTGTGCTTCCACCTGCCCAACTCCGTGTCCGGTTGCAAGTACACCTCGGGCGTCAAGTTCGTGTACTTCACAGACGCGTCGCCGACTCAACCCCAGTCTCCTATTCCAGCACCATCCCCTGTATCCGCAGCAACCATGCCGAGCTCTTTCGCATGGCTGTCGTCTTCGCTCGCTCTTGCCGTCGTCCTCGCGCTGGCATAGAAGGCTAGCTGAGCAGTGGTGTGTATACAACCCGACCACAAAAGCTGTGGAGGAGAGAGAGAGAGAGAGAGAGAGAGCGAGAGAGCACGCGACGTGAGGCATGTTGAAGGGGCGAGCAGGTATGCATGTATAAAGATCCATTCAACAAGTTGTATACTATGCGATTCGTAGCTCACTGCAAGCAAGAGCTAGACCGGTACAGTTGCCATGTTACTGAGCGTGCCGTTGCCGGCGGCTAACGCTAACGCTGTCTTGTTGAGCACCTCCAGATAGAAGTCCTGCTGCGGCGTTGGGTATGTGAACAGCGTCCACTGTGGCGAGCTCGTGTCGGGGAGAAAGCGCGGAAGACTGCCTATCCAGTGGCTGTACGTGATGCTCCACTGTATCGTGCGTAGACCCGAGTCGCTCTGGAGTTTGTCAAACTCGATCTCGACAGAGAGGTCGTCGTACTCCAACAGTTTCTGAAGCTTAACCTCCAGTTCGCGTGGATCAGCTACAGAGCTGCTGTCTGCCTTGACGACCTCCGAATTGCGAACCAGCACCAGCGGAACCTGAAGATTCGAGGCTGCTGCGTCGCTTGCTTGCTGCTGGTAGAGCAGCTTCTGGAGCTTCTGCACTGGGTCGATGCGCCATTTCCCGACCAGCTTCTCCGAGCTCGGAACCAGCATCTGCATCGAGATCGGACACGCGTTCTTGCTCAAGCACGCGCTGGCGTTCACGAGCTTCCGCCACTCGAGTTGATTCACGTTGGTGCTCGAGTGGCAAGCGTCGATGGCGCTGCTCAATGAGACCTGCTGGCCGATCGCCTGTGTCCGGAAAGCGTCGAGGATCACATCACCTACTGGCGGCACAGTCGAGTTGTCCATCGGATAGCGCATGATGCAGTCCGTGAACGCTACGCACGTGAGGTCTCGAAGACACACGTCGAGTGCCAGGGTGTTGCACTTGGTGCATGGGTCCAGTGGTGCGGTGGCTGGTGCGGGAGGCAGGATCGACTGGAAGTCCTTGGTTTCAAGGCGCAACCGGATACCTGGGAACGCGAGAGTCGCGATCTCAGCGGAAACAGTGGTTCCATTAAAGCTGCTGGCGTTGACGGACGCTGGGACGATCTCCAGCGTCGGCAGAGGCCCGACGATGTACTTGTACCGGATGACGATGCTGTCGTAGCTGTTCGCTGACGCATTGGTTGTTGTGCCTGTCATGTTGACGCTGACGCTCACACGCCCCAGGTACTTTGCCAGCTTGCAGTTGCGTGTGATCCTGTCTTCAAGCGAGTCCGCCGTCGTGTTTGACAGGATGGGCAAGTAGCAGAGCACCTGAGAGCCCAGACGCAGCGACACGTTCACTGGTACGTCTCGTGAGAAGTGGACATTCGTCGATGGAGTCTTTAGCTGGTGTTGGCCCTCGACGCTCTCCCAGATGAGGATCTTGCTGTCACTACCGTCGCCTATTGCTCCTCCGTAGTACGAGGCCGTTCGGAACGGACACAGGCGCTGCATCTGGCACCGCACGGCGTTCGAGAGCAGCAGCAGCGCCTTGAGGTCATTCGAGTCCGTCGTCAGTAGCGGCCCCATGCAGTTCTGGAAGTACGGCCAGAGCTCGCGCACATCCTGCAGCGGACTGGTGGACAGCATCTGGTACGGGATCTGGTCGCGGTCGATGCCCTGGAGGAACACGCAGGAACTCAGCGCGGCACACTTGGGCTGGCTCGCGCACCACTCGTAGAGGTTCTGGCAGTGTGCGCACGGCTGTGATGTGTCCTTGGTCGTGGCGCTCGAGTTCTTGATCTCGAGGAAGAGGAACATCTCGTTTGCGTTGCGGAAGCGGCTCTGGTACGTCACGACAATGTTGCTCTTGGTCTCGAAAATGGGTGGCTGCGAGGCGTTAGATGGGGACCCAAATGAGCCCCTCGTGTTGCGCGCGATGCTCGTGATCGTCGAAGTTGCCTCGACCGAAGAGCGCACGTCCGTGCTGATCTCAACCTTGAGCGCTGTGGCATTGTCGTCGGCGTTGCGCAGGTTGAGCGCAAAGTCCAGGCGGTTCGATGGCCCCGAGAGCGCGCCGAAGGTCCAGATGGGCGTCGACGTGTTCCCGGGCGTCACGATCGGCGCCAGCAGCGAAGTCGGCGTCAGCACTGGATCCGAGACCGCGAAGAACGGCACCGTCGGGAATAAGTTCCAGGCCACCTGGTTCACGGATTCCATGCTCTCGAGCCAAAAGGTGCTCGTCAGCGAGTTCTTCCAGTAGATGTACGTGCAAAAGCCGTTCACCATGGTGCACGAGCTGCTCGCGTTCGACTGGATCACAGAAGGATACTGAAGGTTTGAGCCTGGGGTGGTGCTTACGCCTGAGGTGTTGGCGAATGCGAAGGACGCGTCGTATAGGAATAGCTGGCGCTTGCGCATCTTGGACATGAGCACGTCATTTGATACGGCCGGGATGATATTGTTCGCGTTCGCTATGGAGCTGGGCGCTGGCGGGTTCCCGGCTGGGAACTGATTGACTGTGAGCGAGCTGAAGGCGTACGAGAAGAGCGCTTCCATCATCGAGACCTCGAGTGCCGTATCAGTGGCTCCTGATAATGACAGAGGTGGCAAGGAGGCATTGGCCGGCAGGATGTAGTCGAAGAACATGGACGCGCGCATTGTCGCGAAGTAGCCGTCGTTGGCTTCAAAGTCGGCGACCTCGCGGGTCGGGTCGCCATAGCGCAGCAGGTTCGCGAGTCGCTCTCGGTTCTCCATCGTGGGGGTGGTCAGGTTGCTGCTGTTGCTCTGCGAACCATTGCGTGCAAGCACGAGGTAGTACCGCTGGACGACCTGGAGTGCAGCGTTCGCGGGCACTTGAGCAGGTCCCGCCGCGTAAACCTCAGTTATCCCAGGCAGCTGTAAGAAGCGCGCGATCCCCTGACGAGCCTGGTAGATGAGCCCGCGCGTGAGGTTCGCAGCCGAGTGGATGTTGCGGAAGACGACGTCGAGGGTCATGAAACTCGTGTTGCTGGAGTTGTTTGATGCTGACGGGGTACTGAGCTGTGTGAGAGCTGGGAATGGACCGAGCGCTTGGACGTCGGCTGTCGAGAGCAAGGCGAATTTGATATTGACGGTGGGGAAGAAGGCTGCCGTCCAGCTTGCTGCTGAGGTATTGTACCCAGCGTCGCCTGCAGCTGAGCCATCGGAGGGTGTTGTCAGGTTCTGCTGGAGGTACTTGACGAGCGCGTCCGACTGGAAGCCTTGTACCGTGCCATTCGTGCTTGTGGTGTTTGTCTTCGTAGAGTTAGTGGCCATTGTGACCATGAAGAGCACTTGGAAAGTGGATCGCGTAGCCGCCGGGAGCTCTATGGGGAACGCTGGCTCGCGGATGTCGATCACGCGCACGGACGACGCGTTCTGCAAGAAGGACTTGATCCCATAGTTCAGGAACGGCTCGGCGAACGTGACGCGCACGATGTCGGTCTCCGCCCACGTCATGCGCAGGTACTGCGTCGTCGAGTTGGTGGCGGTGGCATTGCTGCTGGTGTCGTTGGTCGTACTGTTAGATGACTGGGCAAGCGTCACGTTGGTGGCGAGTATACAGAGCCATAGCGACAGCAGTGTGACCACCGTCCGGAGCGCGGCCTGAGCAGATCCCATGACCGCCCAGTCTGTGGGGCTTTTCTCGTGGCTCCTGATAGATCGTACACAATAAGAAGAGACCGACTGCCTGGGAGATGGTCGGAACAGACACGCCTGACGAGTCGCGATCTCTCTGCTGGACGCCTCCCGTCGGGCTCTCCAAGCGCTGCTCGCACAAGTACCCCACCGACTGGAAGAAGCACTGCGAGCGCGTGTCCAGTCTCTGCCGGAAGCTCTTCTGAGGTAATCCCCGTGCGACGTCTGCTGCTGGATCTCGCGGCGGAACGTCTCGTCTCGATGCGCGGCCGGTGGTGGCGGCGTCGACGCAGATCCTCCAACACTTCCTCCGTTGCTTTTGTCAAAGCGTGCGTCGTTAAGACTCTTCGTGAAGATCTATCAGAAAGCAGCTCCTATTCTACCAAAGCATGCAAAAGCCAAGGCAAACATCCAATAGGGAGAGGAACAATAGGCTCTTCGTGAAAATGCAGTCAGTTGCGCTTGGCTGCATTTTCACAAAGAGCCTTGATAATGACCGAGTGAGCAATATAAAGTACTGGAGCGGGTGCATGTGATCAAGCACAGCACTCACTGGCAGCACCGGTATTGCACTGCTGAATGGCATACCGGTACTTCGCCAGCTCACTTTGCCTTTTTGGCGCCAAATCGGCCCCGACAAAACGAAACAGACAAAAGAGCTCTCTCCGATCCGATCCGATCGTGCGTGCGTGCGTGCGTGAGCGGCCAGTTACGATGATGATGAATGGCGGCGGAGGCGTCCCCAGCGGCGGCAATGCTGCTGGTGGCGGAGGCGGCAGCAAGCGCGGACGCAACGGCAACCCGGCGAACCGCTCGGCCGCGGCGCTGAACCCGACGGGTGCGCCCGTCGCGCTGCAGGTGGACACGACCGCCGAGGCCGTGAAGACGCGCTTCCTGCAGTTCCTGTGCGGCTACGGCCAGCAAGTCGATGCTGGTGATGCGATGGAGGACGGCAGCGGTGAACACGACGACTCGGCACGCCCCACGGTGAACTACAGCCACCAGGCCGAGGTGATGCGCAACACGGAGACGTCGTCGCTCTTCGTGGACTTCACGCACGTGCTCGAGTTCGACCCGGACCTGGCGCACGCGATCCAGGCGCAGTACTACCGCTGGGAGCCGTACCTGCGCACGAGCGTCTTCGAGTTCATCCGCATGGAGGACGCCGCGTACACGATCAACGAGGACGCGAACAAGACGCAGCGCGAGTTCTTCGTCTGCTTCTACAACTTCCAGCACGTCTCCCAGTACGTGTTGCACCATTACATTGTGCTCTTGCTTGGCCTTCTCGCATTGTGTCGTTACCTGGCTAACTCTCTCGATGTGTGTGTGTGTGTGTGTGTACCTCTATGCAGTATTCGCGACCTGCGCACCCGTAGCATCGGCGAGCTCGTGTCGTTCTCGGGCACCGTGACGCGCACGTCAGAAGTACGCCCCGAGCTGCTCTTCGGCGCGTTCACGTGCGGCGAGTGCGGTGGCGACACCACGGGTGTCGAACAGCAGTTCAAGTACACGGAGCCGGTCAAGTGCCAGAACCCTTTTTGCCCGAACACGTTCACGTGGGAGCTCAACACGGAGAAGAGCGTGTTCGTGGACTGGCAGCGCGTCAAAGTGCAGGAGAACAGCGACGAGATCCCGCCGGGAAGCATGCCGCGCTCCATCGACGTCATCCTGCGTCACGAGAACGTCGAGCAGGCGAAGGCGGGCGACCGCGTCGTGTTCACGGGCACGATGATCGTCGTCCCGGATGTGTCCAAATTCGTGCGCGCCGGTGGCGAGACGGCCGTGGCCTCGCGCGGCAATCGCGGTGGGGGTGGCGAAAACAGTACCCACGGCATGGAGGGCGAGGGTGTGCGTGGCCTGAAGGCGCTGGGTGTGCGTGAGCTCACGTACAAGACGTGCTTCCTCGCATGCTCGGTGCAGACCATGGAGCAGCGCTTCAACAGCATCTCGATCCGCAGCGAGTACGGCGACGACGAAGGCGGCGACGGCGCCGACGCCGCGCAGGAGTTCAGCGAGGAGGAGCTTAACGCGATCCAGCGCATGAAGCAGGACCCGGACCGGTACATCAAGATGGCCAAGTCGCTCTGTCCGAGCGTGTACGGCCACGACGAGATCCGCAAGGGCATCCTGCTCATGCTCTTCGGCGGCGTGCACAAGTCCACGCTCGAAGGTATCAAGCTGCGTGGCGACATCAACGTGTGCATCGTGGGCGACCCGTCGACGGCCAAGTCCCAGTTCCTCAAGTACATCTGCGGCTTTTTGCCACGCGCGATCTACGCGTCCGGCAAGGTGAGTTCGGCCGCGGGTCTCACGGCCTCGGTCACGCGTGATGCGGACAGCGGGGACTTTTGCGTCGAGGCCGGCGCGCTCATGCTCGCGGACAATGGCATCTGCTGCATCGACGAGTTCGACAAGATGGACCCGATGGACCAGGTGGCGATCCACGAAGCCATGGAGCAGCAGACGATCTCGATCACGAAGGCGGGCATCCAGGCGACGCTGAACGCACGCACGTCGATCCTCGCGGCCGCGAACCCGTACAATGGGCGGTACGACAAGACCAAGACGCTCAAGTACAACGTGAACATCTCGGCGCCCATCATGTCGCGCTTCGACTTGTTCTTCGTGATCCTAGACGACTGCGACGAGACGACCGACGCGCGTATCGCTGAGCACATTGTGAACATCCACATGCCCGCGGCGTTGCAGGTGGCCACGCACACGGGTGCGTACTCGGAGGAGGACCTGAAGAGGTACATCAAGTTCGCGCGCACGCTCAACCCTGTGATCACGCCCGAGGCGAAGCGCATGATGGTCGCGTGCTACCGCAGTCTGCGCGAGAACGACGTCGTGAGCAACGGACAGACGAACATCGCGTACCGCATCACGGTGCGCCAGCTCGAGTCCATGATCCGCCTCTCCGAGGCGCTCGCGCGGCTCGATTTGACTGAAGTTGTGCAGGTCTCGCACGTGCAGGAGGCCTACCGCTTGCTGAGCAAGTCGATCATCCACGTCGACACGCAGAACGTCGAGCTCGCGATCCCCGTGCTCTCGCAGAACGAAGGTGGCGATGATGATGACGACAATGATGACAACGATGGTGGCGGTGACAAGGGGCGGGAGACGAACGGTAGCCACTCACAGGGCGGCAATGGAGACAGCAGCAGCAATGGTGGCGCCAAGACGAGTGGTGACAAGGCTGCGACGAGCAAGAACGGCTCGAGCAAGACAACTACGGCTACAGCTGCAGCGTTAGCGACAGCAGCAGCCCACAAGGGTGACATCTCGCTGTCCTTTGAGCGCTACGCGACGATCCAGAAGGCCGTGAGTCGGTACATCCGCGAGAAGGAGGAGATCGCGCTGGCGTCCAAGCTCGCACGTCGGGCGGCGAAGGCGCAGCAAGTCGGATCCGACAATGTCGACGATGGTGAGGATGACGACGACGACGACGACGATGAGGATGACGACGACGACGCCGGTGTGATGCAGGGTGAGCTCGTGACGTGGTACCTGGCGTCGCAGGACATCACGTCCGAGGCGCAGCTCTCGCGCGAGAAGAAGATGATCTGCTCGGTGATCGACCGCCTCGTGCGCGACAAGATCCTCGCGGTCGTGGAGCTCGAAGACGACGACGAGCAGGAGGAGGCTGAGCAAGTACAGGACGAAGAGAGCAAGGAGGCAAGTGACGACGACGACATGGACCAAGGTGACGACGACGGCGATGAAGAAGAGCACGACGACAAGTCCAAGGATCCGAATTATCACGGTCCGTCGACTGGCGTCCGCGCACTGAAGGCCGCGAAGAAGCCCAAGGCGCCGAAGAAGAAGAGGAAGGCGAAGCTCACGCCCGAGCAGCTCGAGGCCACCAAGCAGGAGCGATATTTAACTGTCCACCCGAACTACGCGCTCGAGTAGTAGCTTAAGGCAAGCCAAACGCCCAGTAGTAGCTCGTCATAGAAGCGGTTGCTTGTGAGGAATCGCAGATAAGGAGAGTTGAGTATTGGATATGGACGAGACCAATGCACTTGCCGACACTGAGCACCGCGATCTATGCTGACAGTCCGGAGGAAGTCCGCAGTTTGCAGTCGACAACGCACCGCGACACCACGCCGAGCTGACGCGGATCGATGCACGCACTGCGGGATGCGTCAGGACGCACCCTGTTTGCGCTTGTCGAGCGTCCTTCTCGAGCCGTCTGCCTTCCACGTTCACGAGGAAGCTCGCGTCCGCGAACTCGTTGGGCGTGATGTCCTTGTACTCGCTCGACGGGATGGTAGGGAAGGGATGCACACCACGGGGCTTTGTAGCGGCGTGGGTGTGGACGCTGGTCTGGACATGCGTTTTCAGAGAGCTCAGCTGGATTCACCGCGGCACTGAGCGGTGAACTCCAGCAAGTGGCGCGCAAACATATCCTCCCTTCCGCTTGAGCGGAGCATGAACATCTTGCCTTTCACCAGCTTTCCCAAACGTGCATAAAGCGACAGCTTCATATACGCCTCCCGGATGACGACCAAAGCCTCAGCACATTATATGAGCGTGTTGTTCGTGCTAGTAGCACCTTGTTATAAACCACACCCAACATGTGCCTCACCCACTCGCGACGAAATATCTCCCAATATGTGCCGGAGCACAAATAAGAAATACGCACCAATAGCCTCATCAACCGGCTCGATCTTGTGACGCATCCAGCTTCCGTTTGGTTCGAAGTTTCACTTGCTGCTTGTAAGGGACCGCAAGCAGATGCGGATCGCACATCTCTCTCACGCATTTCGTGGCCACTGCGACCGGCATACAAACATCGAGCTTCGAGTAAATTCCCCCTAGCCACATAAAGCGCATGGACGAGCCAGCGCTGCCTTTTCCGTCTCTGCCTCCGAAACATCGAGACGCTGCTGCTGGAAGGTGTCCAGCAGAACAACTCAGCTTGACTGGGTCCAAGCAAACACTTCGCTCAAGGCAAAGCAAGGCAGCGCACGGGCCCGCACGAGACAAGCACCGCAAGTGACATGCTTGCCTTTTCGACAAGACCGCCACTTTCGAGATGCTCTCCGCCGCTTTTGACTGCCCTTTGTTGATTTGTCGCCACGCATTCCGAGACTAAGCCCAGCTTCAACGAGCGTGCATGGCAAAGGCGATCTCAACACGCGCGCTTGCTGTTGCTGGCGATCGAACAAGCGCAAGCACACCTGCACAACTCGAGGCGTCACCAGCAGCAGCTCGCAAGCCACATGGCTGCGTCATTATTTTGTGGGAGCAGTTCAGCTCGTATCCACACACACACACACACACACACACACGGCTCTTGCTTTGCTTGTTCCAGGGTGCGCAGAAAGGGACCACGCACCTACCCCTAGCAAGATTTCTCCTGTATCCCCACAAAGGAGGCTCTTGTATGCACGCCAGGGGAGGCTCCAAAGCTCAGCGAGGTGAGCAAGTCGCCACAAAAGCACCGAAGCCGAGACGAAGGAGCAGCAAGATTCACACCCAGACGTCAAACGGACAGAGATACTGAAACGAAGAGCGCGCCACTCGGCGGTCGGCGTCAGCATGGAGTGCGTGAAGGAAGGATTGATGGAAGCTGTCGGATGGCACACACGTCCAGACACTATGATGATGACTGAACCAGTTGACAGTCTCGAACGGATATCGCACACGAAGGGTGCAACGAGAAGCAGCAGACTTCGTGGCGCAAAGTCTCCCTTAGGTTCTCCTGGTCGACAGGCAGCTGCGAAACAGGCTCAGGGGTTTGCACGCAGGGCATCGGTGTAGTTGTATCGGCACAGTAAACTCCAGACTTGCAGTTTTCGACACCTGAACAGCTAGACCAGAGCTCCACGGTCCTTTCAGTTACTGTCGCCTTTTGTCGCTACTCGTATTGGGCGCCACCACCGAGCTATGCTGTGCCAGGACGTTCCACTTGATCACCATGCATCGCAGCCCGGACGCTGAAGAGAACGTTCTGGCACAAGGAAGCCATGATGCAATCGACAGCGACCCCGCCGGGAAGGTGAACTCGATCTCGCATTTATGAACAGCTCGCGTGATAATCGCACTTGAGTTTCGAGCGATGCAGCGTCGCGATACCGCCCAAACTCGCCAGCGCTTGAGACAACAACTTGGCGTAAAGCTTGAGACGGAGAAGTGGGTTGCTGCGAGATCCCACCGATTTCGCTGCCTTCCTTCGTGTGAGCCGCTCCTTAACTGAAGTCGCCGCGGAGTTCTTGCTTATGCACACCCATAGAATCCTCTTCCGAGGGCTGTGTTTGCAACAGGCGAGATCCGGCAAACAATCCATCCCCAGCCACAACGTCACACCCGCATTCTCGCTCTTTCTCTGGGCATTTTCCAGGTCCTTTTTTCGAGCCCTCTCGCAGGAATTTAAGTTTGTTGCAGCAAAGGCGCGTGCTGTCCCATAATCAGACGCTGTTTGTTTGTGTGCGTGCAAGTCTCGAAAATGACAGCAGAGTAAATTACGGACCAGAGCGTGGCACAAATGCACAGGTGGGCGGCTATTTTGAGCCTCTACCTCTCTCTCCTTCCTTTTCTTCCCCCCTCGCTCGCTCGCGGGCTTGCCTTGTTTGGCTTGCCTTGCTTTGGCTTGCTTTGGCTTGCCTTGCGTTTGAGCGCTTGCTTGGCATTCCAGAAAAAGCAAGCGCCTCCGCACTCCATCCGCCGCCACCGCACACCACGAGCGCCAATATGTACGCAAGTCCGCGCTACAACACCCGCTACGGCAGCCCGACGGGGACCGGCCACCGCGGCCACCAGAGCTCCGCGTCGGGCTACTCGCCGACCAAGTACGGCAGCTACGACCAGCAGCAGCAGCAGCAGCAGCAACGCCACTACTCGCCGCCGCTCAAGCAGAGCAGCTACCAGCAGCAGCAGCACCAGGCGAGGAGCTACGCCGAGTACTACAGCAGCAACCAGTACGCGCACCAGCACGCGCAGCAGCACTACCAGCAGCAGAACGACGGCACGCACTACTACCACCAGTCGCACTCGGGCTCGTCCACGGCCTCTTCCTCGCAGGACGGCTACTACGGCGACGACATGGACGACCTGGACGACTACAACTCGTACGGCAGCAGCTCCGGGTCCCCGGAGATGACGACCGTGCCCACTGTCCCCACGTCCATCCAGCTGAGCCTGTACGAGACCGGCAAGACTCCATCGGGACGAGTTCTGGTGACGTCGGGTAACCAGACCGTCGAGTTCTTTTCGTGCGTCGTGAATGCGCCCGTGGGCATGTCGCGCGGCGTCTACGTCGCCGAGTAAGTCGTTATGAAGAGACTCCCCCCTGCTTCTTATTTACTCGCGCGACGTCACAAGCCGCATCGTGTCCAACTACCACCATCCCAAGCCACGACACGCACCCACTCGACCATGGACCTGCTCGGCGCGTGTTCCCATATTACCCCTGTATCAATAAATGGAGCGCGTCGAGCATGTGCCTTGGCGAGCGAGCGTGTGCGTCCCCACCAGACCACCCCACCCCCAAGTTTGTACAAGAGAGAGAGAGCAGATGAGAAGCAAGAAGTTTTTTTTTATTATCACGCACTGTAGCACCCAAGCACAACGACGACGTAGTTTTTTTGTAGAAGTAGATTTGAGTTGTTAGTATTCGCGCCCGACCGCCATGGCAGGTTTCTGATATTAATAGGACAACAACCACATGAACGATCGATCAAACATCATCGCGAGCCTTGTCTTCCTTCCATGCTATCCTAGCGAGCCATAACCATGACGGGTTGGCTCGCATTCCTGTCCTGAACATGCTAGCGTACTGAAGTGTGGCAGCGTAGCTGCTCATCAGCACAAGAGCGCTTCGTTTCAGTCCTCGTTGTCCTCAGCCGCGTCCTCGTCGCGTTCATCCAGTCCACCACCACGTCGTCCACCGGCAGCAGCAACAACTGAGGCCTCAATATCAATATCTTCAGCGTTCTCCATCTCACCCTCGCCGTCTTCCTCGTTAAAGTCGTTCTCAGGCGGACTCATTGAGCGCGGCGAGCCATTGCCACTGCCAGATTGGCTGGACGTGAACGACCCACGCCGTGGGGACCGCGCCATGCGGATGGGCGCGAGCGCCTCGAGCTCGTTCGCGATGTCGATCGCCTTGATGAGCTGGCTGATCCAGGCGTTCATCTCCTCGATGGACCTGGCGGCAAAGTGCAGAATCTTCTTCGTCGGATGGGAAACGCGGAGCTGGTGGGGACGGCGCTTCTGCGACTTGACGCGGATCGCGTACCCGCTGAGCTTAAACACCGCAGCCGGTCGCTTCTTCTTCTCCAAATGGTCCTGCGCCTGCAGAAACATCCCCAGCGAGCCCTTGCGGATCAAGAGCACGAAGAAGTACTCGTGCCAGCTCTTGCGGAAGCCCGAGCCGTGGAAGAACTCGAGCGAGCCGCAGTGGATCGTGGCCGACGTCAAATACGCCGCGTGCTTGCTGGCCGTGGTCGCAGTACTAGTATTCGTATTGGCCGCGAGGTCCTCGAGGTCGGCCTGGTCGTCCGAGTACGGATAGGCC
The DNA here is from genome assembly GCA_023333845.1 of Globisporangium polare. Classification (NCBI taxonomy): domain Eukaryota; phylum Oomycota; class Peronosporomycetes; order Pythiales; family Pythiaceae; genus Globisporangium; species Globisporangium polare. Next base: position 7,189 of record JAASFQ010000263.1, on the reverse strand, counting down.
GCGCCGCCGCCCAGGAGCGAGTCCTCGTCCGTGTTTTGGCTGCTCGAGGCCGAGGTGACGCTGCGCCGGAGCTGGTTCTGCTTGGAGCTCTTGTTGTTCGTGCCGACGCCGCCCATTTCGTGGAAGCACGTGTTGCAGATGCGCAGGCGCTTGGGTGTCGTCGTCTGCGTGAACACGCGCAACGGGGCCGAGTGTGGCGAGCAGACCGCACATACGAGGCTCAGGCAGCGGCGGCACTGTGTATAACAAGCACGTTGTCGTATAGCTTAGTACACTGTGCGTGCATGGACAAATAAATGGGTGTCTGTGGTTGAGCGCAACGCACGTGGTGGCGCCGGTTGAGGAACGTGAACGCCTCGGCGCAGATCGTGCACTGGTCGCTCTCGCCGTCAGGCGTCCACGCGCGCTGCAGCAATTCGATAGACAATACACATTGAGAGCCTCGTAATGAGACCACAGCACGCCTATGGAGTTGAATAGATAAGAACTCACGTACCAGCAAGGCCGAGTCGGTACGCAGCGGGTTGCGCCACTCGGGGCAAATGTCCGTCACGATGTGGATGTACCAGACCTTGGCCTGCTCGTGGGGTATGTCGCCCAGGTTCTGCCACAGCTTGCTGTCAACACGAAACGAATACAACCACATCAGTATCAGCGTCTTCATACGCACACCATTACCATATCATACGAAGCACCGACGCGACTTACATCTTGCTCTCTCCCAGCATACGGAAGCAACAAGGGCGCCAGCGGATGAACCCCGCACTGCCAGCCGCCGCCGCCGCCGTCGCGTCCAGCGCCTGCAGGTACTCCTTGGAGCCGCGCGACGTCTCGCAGGAGCCGATGAGCGCCTGCTGCTTGAGCGCCCACAGCCGATTCGCGTGGTCCTGCAGCGACCACATCTTGGGGTCGATCGCCATCGGGTCCTTGTGCAGCCGCGAGAGCACGACCGCGACGAAATGCTCGGCACTCAGGAACGTGTCGTGCAGCTGCGCGGACGTCATCCCACTCGCCGCGAACGCGCTGCTCCCTACGCTGTCGGCATTGGCATTGCAGTAGTCCTTGCTGTTGTTGCAGTCGAAGCTCTGCGCCGTCTCGGTGCGCGTGAGCGAGAACGACAGGCGCGGCAGGAGCTCCTCGCCGGTGGTGGTGGAGACGATGGAGCTCTCCGCGGGATCGACGGGCTGCGCGGCGGCAGCAGACGCCATGGGCGTATATGGATGGATGTGTGCGACTCCGAGAGCGTTGCGCCTGGTTGTGCGCGTGAGAACGCGGGAATGGCCGAGTGAGGCAGGGAGCCATTTCCGTCCGCACCCCCATCCGGTCGGTCGATCACTCGGACGACGGTTAAAGATAGCGTTCATGTACTTCCATAGGCTCAGTGTAGACGCAGGGTCGATGGTTTGGGAAGGATATGAGTACATAGAGGCTTTATGAACTGTGCTGTTTCTCGCGCTAGGTGCGGGTCAATGCTGACCGTGGTAAGTGCGCGGTATCCCACCGCCTTCTTTCGTCACAGCACCAACACCACTTCGGGCCGGTGCTATAGAGAGAGAGAGAGGTCAAGGGATTTGTCCGAAGCTCTCTTCGAGGAGCTCTTGCTGGCGTCCGTCTGTCCAGTCGGAGCTCTTCGTTCGCCTGCGTGAAGTTGACGCAAGCCTTTCACGCAAGCTCAGCTCATACGAGTCAGTGGAAGCGGCTGATGGATCAGGACGTCAGCAGCCATGCTGAGACCGGCCCTTGGGTCCGTACATGCGAAGAAGAGAGCACTGCGTGAACCAGAAAGACCCCCCTGTGAACTGAACACACGCCTGGATGAGGATTCGGATCCAGAGTACAGTGGGGCGACGACAATGGCACATGCAACTATGTTTTCAAATGGGCACGCGACGACCCCACATTCTTTTTCCATTCAGGTTAGCATGCTGCCTGCTCGCTCGCATACGTTCTCGTTCCTTCCTTCCTGCACTGCTATTATATAGATACGCTCGCTCTCATTCGCTCACTCTTCCATGGGAGTTGCTGTGCTGGCTGGTGGTGTTTCTGCTTCGTCTTCATTGCTGGCTGCTTGGTTGGGAGGGAGGTGTTGGATGTGGGACTGGAGGATAACATGGAGTAAAAAAAATGGAGCACGAGACGCGGCACCCGCCTGCCTCACTGCATCCTCATGCGCTGGTCATGCTGAAAATGCTGTGGAAGGCGGTAATATAGTATGGTGGCGCGCGCGTCCTCTCTGCTGCTGGACTTCGATCTTCTTCTTCTATTTGTCGTCGAGGCGCGCTTACTGCATTCCCTTGGCGGCGGCGCGCTTCAGTCGCACTTGCTCGAACTTCTGCTCCAGACTGCTCATGGACGTGTTGAGCGAGTCGAGCTGCGTCGAGTGCTGCCCTAACGTCTCGAACATCACGCCCTGCTGCGCCGCGAGCTGCTGCTGTGTCTCCGTTGTTCGCGCGAGCAGGTTCATGAGCATCGTGCCCATGTTGCCCAGTCCCGCCTGCTGCTGGCCACCGACTTCGATCGCCGTGGACGTCGACGCGGGGGCGCCCGCCTGCACGATCGCACCTTGCGCGACCACAGGTGTCGCGATGGGCGTCGCCGCCACGACTGCCGACGGGGCCGCGACAATCGCCGCCGGTGGTGGCGATACCTGGTGCTGCATCACTGTCTCGCCCGCGGGCTGGCTCATCTGCGGTCGCACGGGCACGGCTGGCGCGAGCTTGATCGCTTCGGACGACGCGGTGCGCGCGAGCGACGGCTTGGTGCCCACGCTACCGGCGCTGCTGTTGCTCACATTGCTGCTAAAGCTGCTGCCACCACCGCCTCCGCTGGAGGCCTTGAAGCGCTCCTCCATGTACTTGAGCACCTTGGCGGCGATCTTGTGCAGGATCTTGGCGTCGACGTTCTGGTGGCTCTTGACGTCGAAGACGAAGACCGAGCCGATACAGAAGCCGCTGGGCGTGGTGATCGGCACGCCGGCGTAGAAGCGCACGGCCGAGGCGCGCGTGACGAGCGGGTTGTTCATGAAGCGCTCGTCGAGCGACGTGTCCTCGACGATGAGCGCGCGCTTGGGGTGCATGATCGTGTGCGCGCAGAGCGCGACGTCGCGCGGGATCTGCTTCTGCGTGAGCCCCGAGTTGGCCTTGAACCACTGCTTCTGCTTGTCGATGAAGCTCACGGCCGCGATGGGGCACTTCATCTCCTTGCACGCGATGCGGCAGAGCTTGTCGAACTTCTCGTCCGGCTCCGAGTCCACGATGTTGTAGCGCGCGAGCTCCGCGAGGCGCTCGTCCTCGTTCGCCGGCACGGGCGCGCGCGGCCACGGGTGCTTCCAGTCGAAGTTGAGCGGGTAGCCGTACCTGGACGTCGCCATGTTCGGTCGTGTGCTAATGTGTTGAGGGGGGGAATGAGCTGCTGAGCTGCTGGGCTGGGCGAGTCGGCAAATAAACAAGCGGCGGCGTGTGCGGCGGGCGGGCGCGGGCTGCAAGCGAACAACGACGACACACAACGAGTTGCAAACAAGCGAGCGGCGGAGGGCTTGTTTGCTTTTGCTTGTTTGTTGCTTTGCTGCTGGCTCGCTCTCTTGCTTGCTCTTGGTTGCGTCGGTCGCTTTTGCCGCCTGTCTGTCTGTGCTTCTTCTTGTGCGTCCTGTCAGTCGCGGCCTCGCGCACTGGGCACTTCTTTGGGCGCAAAAGCAAAGCTTGCGATGGGTTTGCTGTGACTGCATTGGTAGAAAATGATAGTCTCTTCCCCTTTGTTACTGGAAATCCCACCTGTCAGGTCTTCGCGCAATCTTGCCTCTCGCCCATCTTGATATTTCCTTACATTGATGGCGCTTGCTCGTACCTATTCCACACGCTTTCGGAGCTGCTAAATTACCAACAAGCGCAGAGGACGGTCGGCGACACCTCAATCCGCAACCACTCTATGCCAGTTGCCTTTGCTTTTGCCTTTATTCTCCAATAGTTCCCATTTCAGAGAGCTGAGGAGGTGAGAAAAAAAGAAAGAGCAATCAGTCATGTAAAGTACTTCAGTCTCGTAAAGTACTCGTGGAATGCATTTCTTCGGTTGCACGTGCCTCTGATTGGCCCATCGAATGGAAATACAGGAGGAAGCTCTCCCCCTGAAGCACGGCAGCAGCACATTTCATCCTTCATACAAGAGATGTCCAGTCCATCGTAGTGCCTTTCTCATCTTCAGAGCGAATGAAAGACTCGCTCTCCAGACACGCGTGGCGCTTCTTCTTTTAACGAGATAGGTTTCAGGCTTTGCTCCTATCTTGCAGCTTTTCAATCGTTCAGTCGTCACGAAATCGCCACGTTGCGCTCATCGGAACATCGAAGCGACGGAAAGGCACTGACTCTCTCTGGCTGCCTCTTCTGAGTGCAACCAGCCGAATCGCTAATTTAATGCCACTCTCCCCAGCGGTTTGAGCAGGCACCGCGCAAGCTAACCCTGGCAAGAACCGAGGGACAAACAGCCACCGACGCGATCGCCTGTGCGCTGCTCCGAATGCGCGGCGCTTGACGACCCCAGCAGCGCAGTGGCAGAAAGGTGACCATCAACCCTTTTTTTTACATCGAAGCTCATTAACTTGGAAATACAGCAAGATCCTGAACGGTCGCGAGCAAAGTGAGGATGGGTTCGTCTCTCTGTCGGCTGCTGAGCTTGTTGCACGGCGCTTGAGCCACACAACACAAGCTCGACACTTCACAAGGGCTCTCGCGACGGCGCCACAAGGACCAGAGAGCGCACTGCTTGCTGAAGCTCCCCCCTCTCTCTCCTGGTCATCGCGCAAGGCCGACGCAACGCAAATTTGCGCAAAAGAAGCTCCTCCTCGCAAGCAGCAAACTTGCTTGAGTGATTTCTGTTATGTGCGCATCGCACTTGTCAACACGTGACCAACCCACCGCAAACAACACACACACACACACACACACATCAGCTTTGCCACACAGTACACATATCAAGCGTTTAATTGCACGTGTGTGCTGTGTGTGTGTGCCGTATGTGCGCGAGAGCTGCTACTGCTGGACAAGCAAGCGCAACGCGCGTTACGCTAGTCCTGCTCGCGTGCCGAGAGACTGGCTGCCAATAACGCTTCACAGGCAGCAAACAGGACGGGCTTGCGCGCAAGGTGAGGCTCACGGCCGCTCCGAAGTTATTGCAGCCTCTTCATGTCTCTCAGCCAGAATGGCGGGAACACTTCGCGTCGGCGTTGACTTGCGCAAGACCTGCGCAGTGGGACCATTCTCCACTGGCTCGCTCGCGCTCTAATCAAGCAGACACGACAGCCCAGCTCAAGCAAGTCCCTCAAGCAAGTCGCTCGACAAACCCTTGTGGAGATCACGCGCGGGTCGTCGCGAACGAAGGCGGCTGGACTGACCTCGCCATAATCACAATCGTTGAGCTTGTGCATGGAGCTGCTGGCTGTGAGTGGACGTGCGGAGAACTGGAGGCTGGTCGAGTCAACTTGCGGGCATGCGATGCTGCTCTTATTACTAATTTAGCACACTCATTGCGGAGACCCGATCTTGAGTCGCCGATCCGATGTGACTGCGCCATCGCAGATCAGATCAAGACAACCACAAAACATATCAATTTCTTTTTCTGGTTGCGAGAAGGTATCCTAGAAGAAGAAGAAGAAAACAAAATAGATTTTCCGCGTACTCACCGAATAGATCCACCGCCTCCAGCTGCACTTGCCATGCGTTGCGTCAGGCTCAAGCTCAAGAGAGAGAATAAATCAACTTGGGGCTTGCTTGCTTGTGTACCAGGAGCGCAATGCTGTAGAGGCCTGGAGCCAACAAGTCCTTCCCTGCTCACATGAGTTCACTTTTCAATTGCACGCCTAGCGCTCAGTCATTTACTCAAGCAGCTCAGTCATGCGCTGGCACTCACTCTCCGAATGGACCCACCACACCTATTACTCCCCAGAGTCCTCGACACCAACGGCAAAGCGCGATCGGGTGGTTCTCTTCTCTCCAGATCAAGTGCCGACCATGCGATCGTCCCGCATCTCGATGAGCCCCACGCCCCACGACGAGCCCCAGGAGCTCCACAGTAATACGACCAAGTCGAAGTTCAGCTCCGGTGCGAGCAGCTCCGGGTCTGCCACGCACGACGAAGACGAGGAGGAGCTCCACTCCGTCTTTGAGGACATGACCAGCAGCCCAACGCAGCAGCAGCGGAGAAAGAAGAGCAGAACCCACACGCTGGTGCTGTCGTCCATGCGGTCGCTGCACATGGTGAAGGCCAAGCTCAAGGCCAAGCTCCACGCTGCGCTCGAGTCCCGCGGTGCCAACGGAAGCACCGGACGGCGACCAGGACGCGCCTTCAGCTGCGGCTCTGCTGCACCAAGTCGAGCTCAATGCACGCGACAGAAGCGCAGCGGCAGCCTGGGCGCAAGAGTGTTCCGCTCGCGGAGCGTCGACAGATCCGCGCACCACCCACGGTCGCCGCCGTCCACGTCCATGATTTTCATCGATTGCTGACCCTGAAGCTGGAAAGGTGCCTAAATTATGAGCTAACTAACATATACGTTTCGATTTCGAATCTGAGGTTGAAAGGCTGCGTGAATGTCAAATCTGACTTTTGACACAAAATGTCCTCGAATTGTATATGTCTGTATCTTTCGTGAAAGGTACATTGAGCGTACCTCAAAAGTTGCATTCGACGATCAGCTTGAAAATCACATCCTCGATGGTAATATGCCTGCTTATCACAGAAGAGCTCAGCGACCACAAGATAAATGCCTCTGAACAAATAGCCAGCAAAAACTGGAGCAGACACCATAAAACGATTGGTTTCGAAAACAAAAACAAAAGCAAACAGTCCCACACGATTGATCTTCTTCACAAGCTGTTATGCAAGGGAAGCAGTCGCACTTATCGACCACATCGATGCGCATTTAAGCTTGAACCACACAGGAAACGCATTTCGAAACTCCAAAAGCGACGACGAAGTGCTCCAAAGTGTCGACACTTCTTCACCATCAGCAGCATGAGCGCCGCTGCGTGGGACGTGCGCTGGAGTCTGCGCGCGCCGCCCACAACTGGCGTGAGCAACTCCAACGCCTGCATCAGCTACGCGAGCTGGAAGCGCCGCGTGCAGGCGCTGCTGGAGGCCGAGGGCGTCTGGGAGGTGGTCTCCGAGGGCGTCGTGTTCGACGAGGCGTGGCCGCTGCCCAAGC
>JAASFQ010000262.1:0-31801 GCA_023333845.1 Globisporangium polare | reverse complement strand
GGCCCACCACGCACGGGTAGGCCGTAGGGCCCCAGCCGCTGTCGAGCGTGTGGATGTCCGAGCCGCAGATGCCGCAGTGCGAGATCTTGATCTCGACGTCCTCGGCGCCGACGGCGCGCGACGTGTACTGCCACTGCTTGAACTCGCCGCTCTGCTCGAAGGCGGCGTAGGCGTTGACGGTGCGAGGGGCGGCAGACATGGCGATCTTGTGGACGGGTGGAGCTTGGGCTGGTGCTTGAGCTGGAGAGATCAAATTGAGCAGTGAGGGAGGCGATGAAGCTTGATGCACGCGGAAGGCTGAAGCAGGCGGCCGTGGGCAGACGGAGAGGGAGCTCCAAGCTGGATCTGCATTCAGATCCTCCATCCATCCAACCGACTGACTGACTGACTGACTGACTGACGTTCGAGGCGGCGAGAAAGTGCAGCCATTCGGGGATATCAGCCAATCAGACTCAACAAATACAGCTTGACTTGGAGTTTGTAGGGCTGTCGCACATCGACGTTTAGCGCCCTTTTATATACTAGATCTACGTCATATGCCTTCTTAATTAGCGTGTGTAGCCAGTTTGCCGCATGCACACCTCCTCAAACGTGCTCGCAACGTCACAAATATGCATTATGCGAGGCGACATATTCCTGAAGATTGCGTCGACTGGCGGGCTTTCGTGTTCATTTCTCCGGAATTCCGAAATGAGCTGCGAGCTGGATGGGGACAGTACCGGTATCAATACCTCGTGAACCTCCTGGCACCAGCGCTTCACTGCCGAAGCCTTGAGCGAAGCATCATGCGTTCACGCTGTTCAGTGCGTGGCGCCGGTGAAGCCGACGTGTACGGTAGGGATCCCGGTGGAGTTGTTCGGGGCTCCGACCGTCTCTGCATCTTCCACGTCCCAGTCCGGAGATGCACCCAGCGTTTGATTCGGAGAGTGCTCTTAGCCGCACAAACGCTTCGGGGGGTGTTATGCCGACGACGTTGACAGCAATCTAAATGTCCTCATAGCCCCGCCGACTGCCCGATGGGCGCGAACTTCCGTTGTCGATTGCCCGATGGCCACGAGCGGCTCGTTGCTCGTGCGCTTGGGACGTGCGGGAGATCGGATGGAACTGTAGGTTCCGAGAGTTCAAAGATTGGTGGTGAGGTTCTCTCTGAGACCCTGCGTGCAGTGTAGTGCTGGCGTTGGACTCGACAGTTGGTTCTGGCGACACCAACCGAGAAATCACTCCCAGTAGCCCCCACAACGCACTCAGCTCTCCATCTCCTCGCGCGACCCGAACGCAATCAAGTCGCTCTTGTCCTCGTTGTCGTGTGACAGCCGTCTTGCTCCTCGCCGCTGCTCTCCAACACCAAGCTTCAGCTCAAGCAAATAAGCAAGAATGTGGGCGCTCATCCTCGTCGCAGTGGGCGGATTCGTCATCGGCGCGTGGTCGATGCACACGGACACGACCACCCAGGAGAAGAAGAAGGCGGAGAAGATGAACCCGATCCTCACGCCCATGGGGCCAAGCGTGAACTACCCAAACGCCTAAGAAGCCCTCCGCGATGAGCTCAGCACGAAGGTCGCTTTGCGTGCGACTACGGGGTTGGAGCAGAGCGATTGGAGGGTTGAGAAGTGGCTTGAGAGTTGAAGGAGGAGGGTAGCTGCTGTGTGTCGCCTATGTGTTAGCTTGGAGGAAAGTGAGTGGAGTTTGAATGCAACATCAAGTTTCTTTACGTACGTCACATTTGCTACTTGGGTATTGTGATCACTGGATATATGCGCTGCACTCAGTAGGAAGACGACGCAATGAGCCCGCCTCGCATCACTAGTGTCGCAAGAAAGATGAGCACGTTCTGGAGCAGCACCGCCACACCGGGCCACACGGGCTCGCCGAACGCGTTCCTTGCGTAGCTGTGCGTGAGCACGAGGATCGATCCCACTAGCGCACTCACTGACATCAGCACGCAGAAGAGAACAAATGCCCTACAGAAGGCATCGCGGTTAGACCTTGTGGCATATGATTGATACTGCATATGAGCCCTGAGGTGTCCTCGTACCTTGCTCTGCCGGCCACGTCCGAGCCATAGGCCGACGAGTCGGTGACCATCTCCCAGTCCAGCGTGTTGAGTCTGCGATTGGTATTGCCATGCATACGGTAGGGATAATAGCGAGTTAGACTCTATGAGTGAGACCAAGGGGGCCCAGCCCGTAGACCCTAACGACATGCAGTCAGAGGAGGGGATACAGCGAGCCACTCACAGGAAGAACGCGAGCGTGGAGACGATGCCGGGGAGATACTTTATGAAGTTGAAGGGGATCTGCGACGCGTGGAAGTCCGCGAACGCCGCGCCGTCGATGAAGATCCACCAGCCGACGCCGAAGAGCAGCCCCGCGCTGTAGCTGCCGACTCTGCCCGCGTCCACGCCCATGCTGCTTCTCGCTCGCGTTCTCGCTTTCGTTCGATCTGCGGATGTTGCTTTTTGGCTTGTCCGTCAAAGAAAACAAAAAAAGTGAGCTCACTTCGAAACGATGGGAGTGGTGGTCGCTACCGTCATTTCCGCTCATTTTCCATTTTGCAAGCAACTGAGTCAATAGAAATTATTGACATGGATACATGGATGGGTATTTAAAGTTTCCGATGGCAACATGCCCGATTTTGGATACACAGCGCCAGCATTCGCTTCGCGCACCCTGGTCGCTTGCATTAGCGTATCCTGCTGGGCTCGTCTCTGCCTAGCAATGCTGCTAATACGCAGGTGACGACATAATCGGCGCGAGGGTCTCGTGCCACGTCGGGTTGGCCTGCAGCCGTCCAAGGAAGATGCTGGGGCCGATCTGCTTGCTCAGGTTCGCCACGCAGTCCTTGGCGGCGAAGCGCGCGAGGCGGTGCGAGCCCTGGAGCGTGAACACGAGCGGGTCGAAGAAGAGCTCGAGGTACTGCTTGAACACGCGCTTGCCCAGCGCCCCGCACATGAGCGGCACCTGCTTCCAGACCGTCTCCTGCAGCACGGCGGTCTGCGGGAAGTGGCGCAGGATCGCGACGTCAGCCACCAGTGGCAGCAGCTTAACGGCTGTGTCTGGGGCCACGCTGCAGAGCTCGCGCACCAGGTACACGGCGCCGTCCGTGCTCTCCCAGGGCTCCTTCGTGCGGTGCTCGTGGCGCTCGTTGGTCTTGAAATCGAACGAGCAGCACGAGAACGCCTGCTTGCTGTGGTGCTTCTTCTCAGACTTGAGGATCTCGTCGTACTCCTGCTGGGACATCGCCGGCTGCGTCTTCGCCAGCACGACGTACTCCTCTGCGACCGCAGCGATGCGCGCAATGGCTGGTTGACCGTAGGCGCGGATGGCGTTGCCCAATGCGATCGCGGCGTCCTCACGCACCGACCAGATTTCGTCCGAGAGGTGGTCGAACCAGAGGTGGTAGAGCTCATCCAGAAACGGGAGACACTCGGTAGGGAAGCCCAACACCATCTGGGCCGCCGCCAGGCACGCCGCGTCACGCACCTGCCACGAACTGTCGTACAGGCTGATGATCAGCGCCTGCACCAGCGTGGGGACATGCGGGCGGATCGCGTTAGCGTCCACTTTCGTGCCCAACTCGCCGATGCACTGGCACGCGGCCTCGCGCACCGAGTGGTTGGTCATTTCGACGTAGTACTCGACGATCTCGTTCGCGTACTTGGCCACGACGTCCCGGCCGCGCATCCCCATGAGCAGGCGCCAGGTCTCCTGCGAGTGCTTGGACACGCGCTCAGCAACGTAGTAGCGGTTCAGACACAGGCGCGGCACGAGCGTCGGCAGGTAGATCGCTCTTGCATCCTCCTGGAGCTTGGCCAGGAACGCACGCGTGGCGATGGACGCCGCGTATCGCACCTGGCTCCAGTTGTCTTGCATGCCGCGGGTGATGCACTTGCTCAGCGTGTCCGTGACGCTGGCGCGATGCACGTCCAGGAAGCCCACGGGCGCGGCCTCACAGATCACGGTAATCGTGTCCAGACCGACCACGCGCACGTGACGGTTGATGTGGAAGCAGCTCTTGGTCGTGATGAGCTGCATGAGCTCGGGCGTGAGGTAGCGGAACTCTTGCGTCTCACCTCCTTCCTTCTCGAGGAAGGCGGCGCCGCTACCCTTGACGATGAACTTGATGGCGCAGAGCGAGCTCTCGAGCGCCTTCCAGCCGCTCACGTCGTCCAGGCGATAGGGCGTCGAGGGCGTGCGCGGCGTGGACTCGGGCGACTGCGGCGGCGTCTCCATGCCGTTCACGCTGATGTTGTCGTCGAAATCTTCAAAGCCGTTCTCCTCGAAATCCGGCGAGCGGCTCGTGTTGCACACCACGGACTCGACGATCTGCGGCAGGAACTCGGCCGCGACCCACGCGAGGTCCCAGTTCGCGAGCACGCCAAGCAGCTTGGCAACCGACATGCGCACGCGCGGCTCGTAGTGTTCGATGTACTGGTGCGCCGTGGACGCAACCACCTCCTTCAAGAAGCTCTCTGTGAACGGGAAGATCGCGTCATCTGGCGAGCTGATCTTCGTCTTCAAGTCGCCCACAAACACTTTCTCGATGTGCGGCTCGTTGTCCGAGAGCTGCAGATGGTCCGCGAGCACGTCGCGCACAACCACGAGCGCCACGGCGAGCGGCTCCCAGCGCTCCTTCCCGTAGAAGAGCAGCGTCGTGAGCCTCTGCTCGAGTAGCTCGCGCTTCTGCTCGGGCGACAGCGACGCATTGTCGTCATCAGCATCATCATGGTCGTCAGAAGGCGACTTGTCCAGTGGCGTCTGTTGTTTGCCGAAGAGCAGCGTCGAGATGGACACGGCCAGGTCCACGGCGGTCTGCGGCACCTTGCTGCGGTTCTTGAGCGTGCGCAGCGCGCTCTCGCCGCTCGAGAGCTCCATCGTGGCGGCGTAGAGAGAGGGGGCTCGCTGGCTTTGGTGAAGGCGGTCACCGTCTCGTCCGGGTTTGGATATGGCGCGGAAAAGAAATGGCGTTGTCGTTGGGATTGCTTTGTCAGTGGCAGAATGATCCGACGTTGCAACGTGTTTCTATCTTTTTGTAGTATGAACAAGAGCAAGCGTGGAATTGTGGATATCGCTCAGTCGCTGTGAAATACCTCTGTACTGCATGTTTCCGTACAAAGCATACAAATGAGTATATCAGCACAAGAAAATGGGTTGCTGAACGGTGGCAGCAAAATTCTGCAATAGCATAGTTAAAAACGTTTACCGATTCATGCGTTCACCATGCTGCACGACCACGATGCTGGTTGATTGCAGGCAGCTTGGTCGCAGCTCGCGCGGGCTTCTTCTTGCTGGACGCCGCGATGCGCACGGGCGACACGAGCGCCAGCACAGACGCAGACGCTGCCGGCGAGAGTCTCTTGCTGCCGTCGGTGTCGTCCTCATGCTGCTGCTGTTTGTAGACTGCGAGCGGCGAGCGGATGAACGCCGCCGTTGTCGTCGACGTGGCCGCATCGTTCTGCTTCGCCTGGCGCAGAAATGCCGTGGGCGAGAGCGCGCTCTTCGCCGCGCGCGTGCCTTTCCTGCTACCGATAGCGCTGATGCTCTTGAGTGGTGACCGTGCGCCTTGGCTCGACAACGTCGTCATGGATTGACCCAGCGCCGTTGAAGCGGTCGAGTAGCGCATCCGAGCGAGAAACAAGCGGAGCTCGGGCTCAGCGGACGACGACATGCGGCGCTCCTCCGTTGCGCGGTGTAGTGTGTGCAAGTGGTCGCTGTGGATCAGGTTGCCGCGCAGGTCGATGAGCAAAATCGTCGCGTTGAGCTGCCACGCGGCCGTGAACGCCGGAATCGCGTCGTTCAGCACGTTGTTGTTGCACAGCACGAGCGTCTCGAGCGTGCGGTTCTGGTGCGCGAGGCACTCAAACAGCGCTTTGGCGCCGACACTCCCCACGGCGTTCTCTGCAAGACTCAAGTATATCAAGCTCTGGTTACAAGAGAGGCCGCTTGTTGCGATGAGAGTCGCGCCAGCATCACTTATCAGGTTCCCGTGCAGATCGAGATGCTGGAGCACCGTGTTGATCGCCAGTGCCGGCCCTAAAAGCGCGGCATTAGCGTCGGAGAAGTGCATCTTGGTCAGTACGAGCTTGCGCAGGCGGCCGTAGCGCGCAAAGAAGAAGTCGCCCAGGAATGCTGCGACGCAGGCGCCGTCATCTGGATCTCTCAGCAGCGTGTTGTTCTCCATGACCAGCTCTTCCAGCACAAAGTTGGCTGTACGAAGCACCACAGAGAGCGCTTGCATGGGGCTCTGTCCGGGAGGCTCAAGCGATTGGTGGTTGCTGCTGCTTCGTAGAGGCAGTGGTGGAGAACTACTGGTGCTATTTGGTGGCAAATCGTCGAGCTCGTCATCTTGCTCTGGCGTCTGTGATTGAACAGCGTGGTGGTCTGAAGCGAGATAATTGCTGGTTGTATGGATAGAGCCAAGAGCCAGGACCCGAAGCGATCGACTGATCTTCAGTGAGCTCAACAGCGATCGAATGGAGTTGTCACTCTGGAACTCGCCACTCGCACACACCAGACAGCGCAGACGGGCGTTGTGTTCAATAGCCGACACGATATACTGCACCTCGACAGAGTTACCAGAAGCCAGACTGCTACCAACTGGGTCCAAGACCACAACGGGGTAGTCGAAGAGCGCGCGCTTCTCCTCCAGTGTCCGCGCTCCATGCAGCGTCACGCATGACTCGAGTCCATCCTTGTGGTTCGACTTGCACAAGCCAATCAACGCTGCGATGGGACTCGCGGACACGGGCGCACGCACACGCCGGATCTTGCAGAGCGAGCGTCGGATGCGCTTCCCACGGTACAGAGCCTGGATCTTGCGAGCCGCGCGTTCAAGGTCGTCCTCATTTGTGACGACGACAACGGTGGTTTGCAGGCGCTCGTGGCCCCGTCTGAGCTGGTGCAAGAGCACTTTCGCACTGTCATGACCATGTGAACCGAGCTCACTACGGGCGACGTGCTGGTGCCACGCTCGCTGGATCCGCGTCGCGCTCGTGTGGCGATAAAGGGTTTTCCGCTCGATATTCTGCTGTGAAGCCTTAAAGAGCGACGATGCGAGGCTTTGGGGTCTATTGGCTTTCCAGTGACGGCGGTAGAGGAGCTGAAGGTTTCGAGCGACGCGCTCTCGTGCCTGCGAGATCCGTAGCTGAGCGCGATAGAGAAGCTCGTCGGGCGACAGTTTCCCGGAACTCGAGTGGTGACGGTAGCACCGTTGGATGCAGAACGCGGCGTCGCTCTCTCGCTTGAGTCTGCTGCGATGCGCGTCACGACGCACGCGAAAGGCTCGTCGAGTGCGTTCGCCACGGAAGTGACGCTGTTTCCAAGTTGAGCACACGAGATTGAGATCATGAACGTGTCAGTAGCAAGCCATGCTCGGAGAGAACAGCACTCGTCAGTGGAGGTGGTACCTGGATGTAGAGCGCGGCTCGGTCTTCCTGCCGGAAGCGGTCCTCGAATTGCTCGGGCTGCAATTGCGCCAACTGCTTGCGAACGTGGCGGTTGTACCGGTACTTTCGCGTCTGCTGTTTGGATGTCTGTTTCGGTGAGCAAGCAGCAATAGCATGGTGAGAAGTGTGTGGATACTGCTACGACCAAGACAGACAGAACCCCACGTACGAGCTGCTGAAGGAACTTGTTGTGCTGGTCCTCAAGCGACCAGCGGATGCGTGCATAGTACAAGAACCGTCGAGCGCGAGCCTGAATGCGTCGAGCGGAGATGTCCTGCGCCATGAACAGCGGCGCGTACTTGACTTTCAGGACGCGAAGCACGTTGCGCCGATGCAGCGGGTGGTACGGATTCTCTCGGTACTTGGTTTCCAGCGCCTTCACGACCTCATGACGGCGTCGCAGTCCTCGATTTCGACCCCAGATGCCGCGAATCACGCGTGCGATTTGAATTTGGCTTGCGTCTTCCAGTTCGAGGCGGTACCTGGACAATTTGTGGCAAGGTTAGCAGCCACCCATCGAGCTTCCCTCTATCAAGACTTTGCTGAACGACAAGCAACGTACTTCCACTTGGCTGGGAACCACGCAGAAAGACTGGCGCGCGCTTCCTCGTGGTAATGGTTCATCTGGAAGACGGCTTCCATGGACCGAATGGCCTTCTCCATTTGGTTGCACTGGTAGTAGTTCCTCCCGAGCGCCAGGTACAGCGCGAGCTTCGACCGACTTTGCGCCAAAGTGTCCACTCGCGTGTCGGTCGACGAGCGCACGAGCGGCACTTCGAGCATATCCAGCGCCCGTGACAGCGCGTCGGCTGCCGCAATGGGCTCATTGAGGTCGTGGAAGGCACCTGCCAGAGAGATGTACGAGTCACTCTTTGCCTTCCAGGTCTTCCAAGTCAAGTTAGTTGTTGGAGCAACGAGTCTTCGGGCAATTGCGACCTTGAAGAGCTCTTCGAACGAGTGGTCTGAGCTCTCTTGCGCTACTCTGGCAGCAACCTGACTACGAGCAGCAGAAGTCGTCGACACGGCCAGCAACTCGTTCAAGCGCGCATGCATGTACAGCACGCAGACATACAGCTCGCCCTACAGAGAAAAGCAGTACCACTGTTGAGAGAAATCCGTGCACCGACGGTCGGTTCAAGATCCAAGCTTACCTCTACGATCTGCTTGTCCAGGAGCAACGCCTTGGTGTACCCGACACACTTGAGCAGCATCGACTCCCGCTCGATCGCCTGCATCGTGCCCAGGGTTGAAGCCCCTTCACTATTATCAAGCGAGCCACCTGTCGTGGAGAAGATCTGGTAGCGCTGCAGCATTACGAAACGCAGCATAACCCTGTGCAGCAGCTGGAAGCGCGGAAAGGTCTGGAGGATCGACGCGCAGACGCCGAGCGCGCCCGTGTAGATACCCAGCACCTCGAGCACTTTCGCGTACTCAAAGAGCGCGAACGGGTTGCAGGCGATCTCGAGATGGTTCATCGCCTGCTCGTAGGCCGCCTTCGAGTCCCAGAGCGTGTCCCAGTCGTTCTTGGCCTCCCAGGTATAGAAATGGCTCTGCGCGAGTCGCCGCCAGCACGTGCTCGAGTTCGCGCCCAGGGTGATCGCCAGCGTCAGGTGCTTGGCCGCTCGCTCGTATTGCTTCTTGTCAAAGAGCAGCAGGCCGAAGCGCTCCTGGCGCCACTTGCGGTTCGGGTCCTTGCTCAGGACCTCCTCGTGGCGCCGGAAGACCACCTGATGGAAGGCTTCGTGCCATCGTATCTTTGCCTTTGAGATGACGGGTGGTGGCTTTATCACTGGCGGTGGTAGAGCAACACGATGACCAGTAGCAGCGTGATGATGCGAGCCTAGGAGCAGATTGGCTGGAGATGAGGAGTGAGACGCGCTCGCGGCTTCGTGTATCAACTGTGGCTGTGGAGTGATGGTGAACTCATCACTGGCTCGCTCTTCGACTGTGCTGCTATCAACATGGTCGGTGCTGGGGTCAACTGGCTTCTGCTTTCTTCGCTCGGGCTTCAATCTGTTCGACGCCGAGTCTTCGCGCATGGTCGGTCGGTACGACGTCCGCAGGGTACCGGCAACGTATCGGTCCTTCGCGCGCACATGTTCGTGGTCTGAGTTGCCTCCGAATGTTGGGGTGAACGCCGAGTCATCATCATTGCCACCTCGGTACTTTGCGTTGGGCTCGTAGCCTTTGCGGTGGAGACCTGGCTCAAGCCCCTGCTCGATCTCCTTCTTGATGCGGTTGCGGCGGATGATCCGCGCTCGCAGGCGCTTGCGGCGTTGCGCCTCCTCCGGGTCCAGCAGCAACATCCGGCGCCGCAGGAACATGGGGCTCTCGGCACGTCGAGTTTCATCTCGATGGCGCCTTGAGCGAAGACCTAAGTACGTCCGCGCTTGGATAAGTTTAGCGGTGACTCTGGGCTTCGTTCACGGCGGCTGGTCATACTCTCTTCAAGTGTGAGAAACGGTTGAGCGGCCTGAAGCCATCTATCTATCGATCTGTCTCGCGAAAAGCCTCGCTCGCAGAATAGAATAACAAGTCTTCTGACTGACTGGTCCAATCGCGCAGAGAGACCTCCGGCGACCGACGCGCCTCCACGGCTTCTCTCTATCGCTGTCACAGCAACAGCAGCAGCAGCCAGCCAGCCTGCAGTATGGACGAAGCCAGCGCCGTCGAGACGCCTGCTGCCGATGTGAGCGCTGTTGTAGACCCAGGACAGGACGCCAAGGCCCCTGTCGCCGCCACCATCACCAGTGAGAGGCGCGCTGGCCGCCGCGGCCTCCTGACGTCCCGGAAGCGAATAGCGCTGACGATCGACGCCGAGCTGACGTCCGAGACTGGTCAGCAGAAGGAGTCCGAAACGCGTGACGGCGAGTCGTCGACGCCCGGGAGCGCTTCAAATTCCGATGCGACACATTCCGGAGCTTCTGCTGCTGGTACTGGTGGCGACAATGATGATGAGGCAGTGCCCTGGTGGATCCTCGAGTATCGGTGTCCGCCACCAGGCCACCTTGGCGCGCACGACGTCCCAGTCGCGGTCAAGGAGAGCGAACAACTCGATGCGGAGCTGAACAGTTCGCTGGAGACTGAGGAGAAGCAGGATGGCGAGGCAGCGCCCAAGCAACAACAGCAGCACTCAGTCTTTGGACGCCGGCTCATGGTGAAGCCAGCTACAGACTTCGATCCAGAGCAGCAGACTGAGAGCGCTCGCGATCTTCGACAGCGAAAACAGCACAGCATCGAGTCTATAGGTACGCGGCTCTCCATGTTTTGACGAAATGGACGCTGGGTATAATATGGCTAACGCTTGTGTTGAGCTGTAGACTACAGCCCGAGCCAGAAGCGCAAGCTCGTGCACGTGCATGAGCACGACCCGAGCGAATTGAGCCCTTCGGTGGTCGCTAAGGAGCTCAAGCGCTTCCACGAGCCCAGGTGAGTGCACCTTGTGATGTCTATGACAGAGTATGTCTATAGAGCAGCCAGCCAACCAACCAGCTCTCTTGTCAACAGCGACGGCGTGAACGAGCTCTCGGCCGAGCAGAAGAAGCCTCCACCGCCAGAGCTTACGAGTGTCGTGACGCCATCGAACCTCGTGCGTCCGCTCAACAAGATAGATATCCACTGCCAGCGGACGGCACCGAGTGCCGCCACCGCGTCCGAGTCGGCAGCGAAGAGCGCCAGCCATGCGTCCAAGAGCGCGTAGTTTCTCGCGACAGGCAGCAACTGAGAGAGAGAGAGCAGCAGATATTGCACTGACGTGGGCGTGTGTCCTTTCGCGTCCCCAATTGCCGATTGTAACCTAACGCGAGCATAACTTGATACGAACACACTGTTGCCATATTTGGATCAAAACTCGAACCAAGAGGAAATCGTGTGAGCACTTGAATGAATAGTGCATCCACTAAAGTACGCTCTGTGTACAGTCACCCTTCTCTACAAGCGCTTCTTTGTGCAAAACGGTATGGGCCGCCCTGCTTGGAAGACACACCACACAACGGAGGTTGTGGAGCAAGAAGCCCACGCGTGTGAGAGCGAGAACGATGGCGATATGCGCGGTCGCTTGCAGCGGCGCCACCAGACTGCTGCTGCTAACGGCGCATGAAGCACAGTGGAGAGGGATCGGCGCGAGACGTCTGCACCAGCTCACGCGCCGTCTGGGCTCGCTCGGAGGTGCGCAGACGCTGCGGATCCCCAGCAGCAACAGCACGCGACTCGGCGCCGCGTCCACGAGCCTCTGCTGCACGGAGAGCTGGACACGCCGAATGCTTTCGACGGTGCCGCCAGACCGCAGCAATGGCAGCAATCAGCAGCGGAGAGAGGAGGAGAAGCAGCAGCAGCAGCAGCAGAAGAGCGAAAAGGAGGCCCTGACGATCAAGCAGAAGCTCGCGGCGGATATCGAGACAGCCCGCAATTTGGTGCGTCTTCGTGCCCATGCGCTGCTGTTGCTATGGGAGGTGTCTCCTAGAGGCGTCGTGCTGTACAGTGGCAACTGACTTTGCTATTCATGTGTGTGGTGTTGCTATGCTTTTCCAGGCCCTCCACCAAGTGGTGAACGTGCCCAATGTCATCACGTTCGCTCGGATCCTATCGACGCCCTATTTATCGTACCTCATCGTCGACGGTCAACACGAGGCCGCTATTGGACGTGCGTTTTGCATTCCCAATCCATCGTGTGCTTGAAGCTCTTGACTGATAGAGATCTTCATTGTTCGTTTGTCTCACTCTGACACTGTGTGGATGACGGTGCTATTGTGGCTGCTGCTACTGTGCCATGTTAGTGCTCGCCGTGGCGGGCTTCTCCGACTGGCTCGACGGCTACATCGCTCGGACGTACAAGCAGGAGGTACGCTACGCGTCTGTGGCTTCGTTATGCCAGCTTTCCACATAAGTATAGCTTCACACACTCACAAGCTCTCTCGCTTGTATGTGTCCGTCCGTAGTCGATCATCGGGTCGTTCCTGGACCCGTTCGCGGACAAGCTCATGATCGGCGCGCTGTCGCTCAGCATGGTCTGGTCGGGCCTGCTCCCGTGGCCGCTCGTGACGCTCATCTTCGGGCGTGACGTGCTGCTCGTCTCGGGCACGTTCTACCACCGGCTGAAGACCAAGGACGCTGGCACGGCCTTCTTCGACACGTCCGACAGCGGCGCCTTCGAGGTCAAGCCGACGATGCTCAGCAAGGTGAACACGGCGCTGCAGTTCGCGCTCTTCGGCTTCACGCTCACGAACGCGGCGTGGCAGGTGCCCTTCGACCCGGCGCTCCAGGCGCTCTTGTGCGTACAATCGTCATTCACAGGTAGCGTACCTCTCACTGTCGCGGCCATGGCTAACATTGTGCTTGTGTGTGTGTGTGTGTGTGTGCGCGTGATTGATTGCCTGGTCAACAGCGGTGTGGTGGGCGCGACGACCTTCGCGTCCGGCTCCGAGTACCTCTGGAGCTACGTGAATCAGACTGGCGCATTCCGCCCGCTGCAGAAGGCGGCGGCCAAGGCGGCGGCCAAGGTGACGCTGAAAAAGTAGCCGCCGCGATGACGATCCCACACTGCGTTGCTACTGTGAGAGCAGCCGCCAGGTAACACGAGCCACTGTCGCCTTGATGTTGGCAGCAATGAAAGCTAACATTGCCTTTTGATATTTGAAAAGCTTTACGGCTCCTTGCCAACAAACCTTTTACCATCGGGGATGCCTGACTCGAGTTCTACCTCGGAGGAACTCGGTACTCACGGGAGGGCCACCGAGGGCAGCACAACGGATCCGAGCGCAGAGGTTGAGACTGGGTTCGCGATGGCAAGTTCGTCGAACGTGTCCTGGAAGACAGGGACAAACTCGTCGCCGCGGTGAACCAGGATGTCCTCGCCGTTCGAGTCATGTGCTCGAGTTGAGTAGTTGTATGGACCCTGCAACAGCATGTAGCTATCAGTGATAGCGAACTGCGCAAGCAGGAATAAGAAAACAAGAAGGCACACAAGAAACTGGAAGCAACAGTCACCTCATACCTTCTGATGCAGGCTGGAAGTTGAAACTCGCACATCGATGCACTGCTGAAGGAGATCTGGAACCTTGTTATTTCTCACTCCAGCAGTCAAAGTGGTTGTGATGATGCGGAGACGCGCTCCGATCCGCTCATGCACGCCGACGAGAACTTCGTAAATCTGTCAGCAACAGACACAGAAGAGATAAACATCAGCATCAGTCAGTTCACCCGACAATGACTGGAGGACCGGACACGGTTCACATCACACTCACCTCTGGACAAGTAATAAGATGCATACACATATCTAAGCTTGTTGTTGTGCAGCGTAAGTAGCCCAACAACGTGTCAAAGGACGACCACAAGGTGTGGTCCCTGCCGCAGCGGCAGACCTCTAAACGACTGCAGCAGGCCATGTCAGGAAACCGGAGTACCTCACCCCATCCGTCTCTGGGGGGTAAAGGTGGCGGAGTGAGGCCCGTGCCACTCACCGCTCTTTCACTTACCTCGAGTTCTCGTGATTCGCGCTGATACTCGACGAGGCGACTTGCCTGCCGCAAAATCACCTCTTCTTCGAGGCCATCGAAGAGCGATTGAAGTCGTGCTTCATCAGCGCGACGCTGCGTCACCAGCCGGTGGTGGATTTGTCCCGGCGGAGACAACTCTGCCACCTCGCGCAATGATTGGGCTCGCATGCGCGCGCGGTCATACTCTCTGAGTCTCGCTGCGCCGATCTCGGTTTCGCGTGACCGCACAGCTCGAGCGAAGACCACATACTCTTGCATGGTCACGAGCTTGTCCAGGCGCTACTGTGCCTGCAGGTGGACCTCGTGGTGCAGTTGCTGAAACTGTTGCTACTACTCCTTCAGCTCGTGGTGCACTTGCAGCTCGTGGAGCTGTTGTTGTTGTTATTGTTGTTGCTGTTGCTGCTGCCGCTGGAGCTCGTGGTGCTGGCGGAGCTCCTCAAACTGCTGGCCGGGCTGCGGGTGCCGGTCGTGCAGGATGATCGCGCCCGCCAGGCACGAATGACCCGACGGGCCTCCAGGCGCCTGGACACTGCAGACCGGGAGAAGCCGACTCGGACTGCGGCCGCCGCGATGGACTGGAGCTGCCGCTCCACCATGTCCTCCGCCTCGTCGACCTCCTCCCGCGTGATCCGGCGCCGGTGCGGTGCCTGCTCGGCCTCCATGCTCGTCCCTCTCTTTGCTAGCTGCTTCTGAAAAGTATAAAAAAGCCCTCAGCTTTTTGGAGCATCTTCAGGTTTTTGGAGCACAGCTGCTTCAACTATTTGGAGCATCTTCGCCTATTTGGAGCATCTTCAACTATTTGGAGCACAGCTCCCGAAAGCAACTTTTGCGACATATTCATTTTCGCAAATGCAACTTCTAAATGCAACTTTCTGCCCAACACGAGCAAAAGCAAAACGAACACGCGCTCCTCGGCTGCCACCACCACTCGTCAACTTGCCGCCTCGCGCACAAGCCCCCAGCTCGAGAGTCTCCGGAAGCCCCCCCCAACACACACACACACGCACACAAGACAGAATGGCGCACTCGTCGGAATCCAAGGTGATCGCCGGCCCGTTCCTCGCGGCGGTCGGCGCGCTCGAGAAGGAGAAGCAGAAGCTGCACGCGTCGATCGTCAAGACGCTCGCCGAGTGCACGCCCGGCTGGACGGACGTGAGCGCCGAGGACATCAACGTGGACCACCTGGGCGGTGCCATGACCAACCTCATCTTCGCGGTCTCCAAGCCGTCGGGCGAGAACCCGGACGTGCTCATCCGCATCTACGGCGAGGGCACCGACTCGTTCTTCGTGCGCCGCGAGGAGACGCGCCTCTTTGAGCTGCTCTCGTCCAAGGACATCGGCATCAAGCTGCTCGGCGAGTTCAGCAACGGCCGCGCCGAGAAGCTCATCCACGGGACGACGTTCACGTCCAAGCAGATGCGCCAGCCGGAGCTCGTCGCGCAGATCGCGCGCAAGATGTGCGTCTTCCACCACATCGACGTTGATATCGACCGCACGCCGCGATACCTGAGCGAGACGCTGCGTCTGCTTGAGGTTGCGCGCAAGAAGTGCACTGGCCCGCAGTTCCAAGGCGTCGTGGACTTTGACCAGTACGAGCGCGACATCAAGGAGATGGAGCAGATCCTCGACCAAGTGCCATCACCCATCGTGCTGAGCCACAACGATTTGCAGTACGGCAACATCATGAAGACCGAGGCCGGCGTCGTGCTCATCGACTTTGAGTACACGTCGTACAACCCGCGCGGCTACGATCTGGGCAACCACTTCTGCGAGTGGGCGTACGACTACCACAAGACGATCAACCCGCACGCGGGCGACTTTTCCAAGTACCCGTCGACGGAGCAGCAGCGCGCGTTCTGCCGCGCGTACCTGTCCGAGGAGCTCGGCGGCGACGAGCTCGTGAGCGACGAGGCCGTCGAGACTCTGCGCAAGGAGGCGAACGCGTACAGCCTGTCGTCGCACCTCTTCTGGGCGCTCTGGGGTTTCATCCAGGCGGTGCAGTCGGAGATTGACTTTGACTTTTTGGGCTACGGCAAGGGGCGCTACGACGCGTTCAAGTCGCGCGTGACGTTCAAGGACGAATAGGCGATGATGGCGGACGTGGTGTGCTCACATGGACATATGGAGTAGTATGAACAGCAGTAGCGCATAGAGAGGTATCGTCTTGTGGGTAATTGTAATTAATGAAGTGGACTGCGTCAACCTCACTTGGGTTAGCCCGCCTGTCTTGCGATCAGCTTCGAAGGGACTCGGGGAGAGACCTTTCGAGTCCCCTGGTTACGTGGTGTTACGCATTCACTCATTATCGCTCCCGTGACTGCAGCCGAGAAGCATGCCAATGGGAGCCCCGCCTGCGCGTTAGCCGCCTCCCGTCTACGCACCTGCCGACTCTGCTCTCGTGTTGTATCACCATGGACGAGCTCAACCAGTTCCTCAACAGCGTCGAGGCGAGCGCGCGCAAGATCCTCAAGCAGCAGAACAAGAAGCAGCAGGAGCTCATCGCGCGCGACCGCGTGGCGTTGGCACGAGGCAACAAGCACGCAGCGAGCCCCGCGAAGAGCAACCATGCGGAGAACGCGGTCTCGAGAGACGAGCTGCGCGCCTCGTACGCCTCTGGGGGTTCGCTGATCATCCAGGCGCCGTCCCCACACCTGCGCTCTCCCAGCGGCAGTCGCAGAAGCGAGCACGCGAGTGAATCGTTTGGAGCAGATGACCCACTGCCGCGAATTAATCCTCTGGCGTCGAATGGCGAGGAGCCACTACGAGGCTCGCCGTCCACGGGCTTGTTCCTCCCAGTGATCGACAAGAAGCAGCACAAGGACGCGGCAGCACTGGAGGCGGCGAAGAAGGCGAATCGAGAAAGGCGCGCGCTCTCGTCGTCCGTCAAGATCTTCGACTCGCCGCTGTACAAGTCGCTCGCCAAGGTCAAGTCCGAGCAGGGGTTTGGGAACAACAGCAGCAGCGGCGGAGGCTCATCGTCGTCATCCCCGCAGTCGATCAAGAAGGCGATCCACGACGTGGACAACGTCAACATCCTGCTCAAGAAGATGGGGCTGCGCGAGTCATCGTCGTCGCCCTCTCGCCGACCCGACCACGCGGTGGAGCGCCGCATGTGCAACGCGTGCTGGGCGCAGCCAACCAAGCTCACGGGCTGCGAGCACCACAACCGCGTCCTGCCAAGCAACAGTAACAGCAGCAATGGGCAGGACCCAGCGTCGATCATCCGCAGCCTCGAGCTCCAGGGACCCAAGAGCTGGCTCTCGGACGACCTCTTCGTCAAGTACCGGTCCGAGAGAGACCGCGAGGCGCTCTGGGACGCCTTCGTGCAGCTTAAGGAGCAGGAGAAGCGTGAAGAAGAGGTGCAGCAGGATGCACTCACCTCGCAATCCTTAGGCAGCTTTGACCCTCACCAGCAGAAACAGCAGCAGCTCTCGCTCAAGGTGATCCCGATCGTGACGCGCCACCCCGTGTACCACAAGTTCTTCACGCAGATCGAGCTCGAGAACCTCAAGACGCAGGCTGAGACGCGTAGACGCAACCAATCCAGGGCGTTCATCTTTGACGTGAACCACATCTGGCTCACCAACCTGGACCATTTCAACGACCACCTGCTGATGCGCCAGCGCAAACAGCAACAGAGGCAGCTGCGGAAGGCTGAAGGTGGCGACGATGGTAACGAAGACGCAACAGCCACTAGTGACGACGACGACGTGTGCGAGGCCAACTCGCTGAGCGACCGGCGCGACGAGACGGCGATCTCCCAGGGCTTCTCCCAGATCCAGTCCATCTCGAGCTCGCGCGCGCTGCAGAATGCGCACTTCCCCGAGTTCGATCCGTCCCAATCGAGCTTCGCGGTGACGAACCGGCGGCAGGCCTCAATCGCCAGCAACCTCTCATCAGGGGCTAACAGTGCACAGGAACAGACAGGTCGCACAAGCAGCAGCAGAAACAAGAAGAGAACCAAGCCGAAGGTGTACCCACTGAGTCTTCTCGTCTGCGGCAAGTGGCAGCCACCGCCTTCTCGTGGCGACGCGACCCCCGACCCGCTCGATCTCGTGCCCGGACTGACGCTCGCGGGCTCCAAGCGCGTGCTCTGGTGGCGATACCCTCACGAGGAGATCGAAAGCGACAGGACAGTCGAGCTCACGAAAGTCGTCGCGATGTACGCACGCGACGCCAAACTCTCGTCCTCGAACGCGATCCTCGTGTCCGTGGTGCTCGCGCTCGACGCTCCGATGCTCTCGCAGCTCTGGTTCGCGTGGCACATGGGCTCGCGAGCGCCTCCTCCACCGCCGGTGCTGGATCCAGATCTCCTGATACCATGTCGTCGCGTGTCTCCATGTATCTGGAGCCTGATGCACACCCCATTGCAGTCGCGCCTCGACTCGCTGCTGCCCTGTACGATGGTGCTCTTGAACGACGTCGCGCAGAGTGACGACCACACTCTGAGCCTCGACGAGCCGTTCGGGCACTGCCGGTTCTGGCCCATGGCCAACAAGGACGCGTTCCGACAGTGGTGGCTCGTGGAGAACTCGCTGGCGCCCGACTTTGACGTCACACCGCGCGAGTGCAGCGTCCAGATCGCGCAGCCGAACGCCACGGGGGTCTGCGGCCGCTTCTGCTGGCACTCAACAGACACCGTGAACCACTGGATCTGCAGGAGACGCGTCGAGAAGGACTACGTGTACATCGTGCACAACGACACGCCGAGCGGCTCGAACGACCCGATGTACTTTGCCGTGTCCATGGCGCACGAGGTGATGCTGCACGTGCACGCCGCCAAGCTCGCTGCGTACCTGGCGATGCTGGACGAGCGTCGGCGCAAGCGCGACTACGAGGCCAAGCTGCTGGAGATCGAGCAGAAGCTCGAAGTGGGGAGACTCGTGCTCGAGGCCAAGCGCCAGGAGCAGAAGCGCATCGAGCAGGAGCTCGAGGCTGCGGCCGTGCTCAAGCGCGCCAAGAGCGCCTCAGCCAGAGCGAAGACGAAGAAGCTGATGCCGAATGCTGATGCTGACTCGGGCAGTCTGTCAGAAGCTGAGACGGCGAGTGTCTTGCAGGAGTGGGACGCGCGCTTGCAGCAGTCGGTCGTGGTGGACGAGCAAGGCGACTGGCAGCAGCGCGAGATCAAGGCGGACGACGCGCTCGTGGTGTTCTACCACTCACTCAACCAGCACCTGCCACTCATCCACCGGTTTACATGGGAGCGACCTGACACATGGCAGGAGCGGTCCTCTGACGCCGCTGACGACAAGAGCGAAGACAACAAGAAGTTCCTGACGAGTCGAAGCGACAACTCTGCGGATTCCGAGGAGGACGACGAGGATGAGGGCGGCGCAGGTGGCGGTTTAGACTCCGAACGACAGGAGAACGACGAAGCCATGACGCGCATCACGCGTGTACTGCTGGAGGACGAGCAGTTTTTGACGATTCTCAAGGAGAAACTCGGGCTCGGGGCGCTCGAGGCTTCCCTCAGCGAGCAGGCGCTGGCGAACAAGCTGCAGAAGAAGAACCGATGGCGGAGTAGTGCTCATGGTAATGACGACGAGCAGGACGACGAAGCGCTGCAAGTGGACTGGGACGACCAGATGACGATGCTCACAGAGGAGAGCGACGTGGCACGCGCGTCGCTCATGGCGACCAAGGTGGCGAAACTGCAGCTCATGCCGCGCGAAGCGCGTACTTCGCCGCTCAACCCTTCGGCTGGCGAGGGCTGGAAGCGCCTGAAGAACTCCAAGCTGCCCAAGAACTTTGCGCGCAGCGTGTACCTCGCGCACACGGAAGGGCCGCGGTCCGCATTCCTGAACCAGCCCAACAGCGCGACGCCCGTGGGGATGATCGACCCGGCCGAGTCGAGCGCCTACGACGCTCCGGAGTTCTTCCCGGAGCTGCGCGCGCTCTTCGTGCCCAAGGCAAACGCCGATCTGCAGGAGAAGAAGCTCATCTGGGCCGAGTACGAGCGCACGAAGCCGCGTGGTCCAGGCGTGATGGCGCATGCCAGCAACGACAATAAAGGACAGCCCAGTGGCTCTGCACTGGACGCGCTGCTGGAGAAGGACCCGGCCGAGGCGCAGATGTCCATGGACGACCTCGTGAACAAGGCGATCCTGTGCGCGCGCAGCAACAACCTGGAAGGGGTGAGTGGGGTCTTGTGGATCTTTGTGCGCTTGTTGACGGACGATTCTCTGATTCTGAACTTGTGACGTGTGTGTGTGTGTGTGTGTGAACGAACGAATAGCTGGAGGACGCGCTGGACGGCGGCGCGGACGTGAACGCGCGCGACAACTACGGCAACTCGCTCTTCATCCTCGTGTGCCAGCAGGGGAACAAGCGCATCGCCAAGTTCCTCATGCGCCGCCGCGCTGACATGAACCTCCAGGTCCGTACGTGCTTGTGTGACAACGACTTCAAGTTGGCAGTTCATGTGGCTCACAATGTTGTGCTACCACTGTATCACGAACGCATATCAACAGAACACGAACGGCAACACGGGGCTCCACTATTTATACGAGTACAAGCACACGGAGCTCGCCGAGTACGTCAAGTCCAAGGGCGCGACGGACACGATCCAGAACGCGTCGGGGCTCACGTGCTACGAAGGTCTGAGCACCGAGCAGCTCGACCAGCTCTAGCTGAGACGAGCAGCTCCGAAGAGAAATGGCGAATTGGACAAAGGTGGTTGGTGTCATTTTCTTGTTTTTTCTCTTGCTTATTTGGTGATGGAGACGGCCAAATAGTTAGGAAAATGGTCGCGCATGTGTGTGTGTGTGTGTATGCTTGTCTAAAACTACAGACGAAGGTGGCGGTGTGTGCATTGGCAGAATGGAAGACGCTCTCTTCACTTCAGCGCAAGAGAAGCGAAGACATGGGTTGGAGGTGATGGGGGTGGTGATGGATGCATTTTGCGTCTAGTACATGTCGCCTTCGTAGAGCACTTCGTCGGCGGGTTTGCGGAAAATCTGGTCACCCTCGTGCAGAGACACCTCGAGCGAGGTCGGACCCATCGGTCGCGCCGCCGCGGCCATCGGACGCTTGTCGCCGGCGCCCGTGAGCGGCGTCATGATCTCCTCGTAGTCGTCCGTAGCCTCCTGCTCGCGCATGAGCGCCGTCTGCTTGGCGCGTTCGCGCACCTTCGCGCCGTAGTGCACCAGGCAGAGCATGAGCGCGACGCCGCCGAACACGATACCCGTGATCGCTGGGCCAGAGAGCGTGATCGTCGTCTTCGCAGCCGCAGTGTAGAGCTTGTACGACTTGTCCCAGTCCGACGACAGACCGTTCGACTTGGTGCAGCACTTGAGTTGCTCGCCCCAGATACTGTTCGTGATCACACACTTGCCCGAGAGCCCCTGGCACTTGGTCGCGAGCTGGTCCCACGTGTACGTCTTGGTCTTGTCAAACTTGAGCTCCGCGGTGAGGCACCCGGCGAGGACCATCGCATGGCCCGCCTGGTCGCCATAGCAGCCGCCGTTCATCTGCTTGGAGCCCGTGACCGACTTGGTGTTACTCGTGTACTTGATCGGCGTGGACGCAACGGCCCAGAAATTCGAGCAGTCGATCGACGCCAAGAGGATCGCTTTCTGTTGAGTTGGACAAGAAACGTAACAGCCACAGTTAGTGAAAGGTCGGAATGAAGTGCTTCAGAGAAACACCCAACAGCAAGAGTTGCACGTACCACTGCCTTGTTAGGAGGTGTAAGCGCTTCGCCGATGCGCCACTTGAGCGTCGGTCCGTACAGGAATCCGCAGGCCTCGGCCGTGCTCGGGCTCGCCTCCGTGTTGCAGTCCGGCATGGTGGTGGCCTTGGTCTTGGACGCGTAGCAGCAGCCGTTCGAGACGGTCGAGGAGTAGATCGCCGGCAGTGAGGCCATGAGCGTCGAGTTACTCAGGTTGAGCGACGTGCCCGTGGGGCCGGTCGCGCGCTTGACGCACGTGTACGGGCACGTCACGCAGCCGCCGCCGTCCGCGTCGTAGTTGGACCAGTCGGTCGTGGACACCTCGATCACGTACTGCGCGGTCTGGTTCCACTTGACTCTCGCCTCGGCCGCCGCCGGCGCGGCCAGCAGCGCGAAGCACGCGAGCACAGCGCAGAGCGCGAGCGCGAGCACGTTGCGCGGCGCCATCGTTCTTCTTCTTCTGCTTGTGTCCGTCGCGTGAAGTGAACTCGGTCTCTGAACGAACGAGCCGCAAAGTGTCGCTTTCTTTCTCTCCTCCCGGGCCGGATGTGTGCGAGCGAGCGACTGCTTCCTTTGCGAGCAGCAACGCGGAAAGAGCGAAGAAAAATAGAGAGTGGGGGTCGCCAGCCAAACCAAAGCAAAGCAAACCAAACGAGCCAGGGCGTCACAGAAAGGGAAACCCCCGGTCGGTTTGCGGCTAGAGCTGTAATTAGTGGAGGCGAAAATTACAGCCGGGTGGATTTTTATAACGCGGAAAGACGGGCCAAAGAGTCGGAGGCGGCTGCGGACGCATTTTTGCCCAATTGCTGGGCGGCGTCTCGCAGATCTGGCGCGAGCGGATCTTTGGGTGCTATCCCGCGCCTGCACCGTGTTTTGAAAACAACCAGAAAGGTCTGCAGTTTGTGGTGTTTGTGGTGTTTGTGGTGTTGTGGGCGGGCAAACAGCAAACAGCAAGCGCGCTTGCGTGGCGATTGATCGGCCTTGCTTGATCGATCGAGGATTTTTTGGACGGCACTGGCTCAACTGCCAAGAGACGGTCAGAGATGGTTGTGCCTCCGCAGCGTGTATCGTTGTCGACCACCGCCACTTATTGCGACCACGCACGCGCCAGTTGAAACATAGAGCCCGGCGCACGATGGTCCGTGAGCCCGAGCGCTTGCGAGCGAGCCCACAATCCAACGCCGCCGCCGCACCAGCCAACAAGCGGATGCGAGCGCCACGACGATGGGGGGAGAGGAAGCTTCTCCGTGCCACTCCTTTTCTTTTTTGCATCATATGGCGCGACGCGAATCCAGCAGCAGCAGCAACAGCACGGAAGCAAGAGCACCGACAGCTTGTGACGCCGCGCAGTGCGCCAGGCAGGCTGTCAGCAGAGTCAGCCACCACCATCCGGGTCCGGCGTGCCAGAACAAGGTGCGAGCTCAGCGGTGTGTGCTTTTTTCGGGTCGTGCGAGGAGGCGCGCCTGCAGAGGCTATACACACTGTTTTCTCCAGGCCTCGAATGTGGACAGAATGCTGCTATCAAGTGCACCAACAGCACGGCTTGCCACTGTGTCGAGCTGGCGCTCCCCTTCTCACTCGAATCGACCTGATTTCTGTGCTCTTTTCTGAAGGAAGCCATTCTTCCACCCAAACGCTGAAAAAAAGCAGCAGCAGCGTTTCGCCAGGAAAGTGGCTGCGGCCACAGCCGAACGGCGCGGCTCGGAAAGCGGCTCTCGTCGCGCGCTGTGACGTAAAACGGCTCGTCCGCTCTGCCGCCACACGTTCGGACGCTAAAGCTCGAGCGTAAAAGGTGTCTGTATCCGCCGCTGGATGTCGTCAGCGAGCTCAGCTCGCTCAGGGGAGAGGGATGGGCGGCGAGCGAGCGGGTAGGGCTCTGGAAAAAGCACGCCAGCGCGTTTTGGCTTTTTTCCGCGTTCT
Source organism: Globisporangium polare (assembly GCA_023333845.1). Classification (NCBI taxonomy): domain Eukaryota; phylum Oomycota; class Peronosporomycetes; order Pythiales; family Pythiaceae; genus Globisporangium; species Globisporangium polare. The sequence goes on along the minus strand of JAASFQ010000262.1, from coordinate 8,274 downwards.
GCGCAGTCCAGAATCCAAAAAGGCAGCGCGCTCGGCGGGTAGGGGTTCGAAATTTTCCGTTTTTTATTCCGCGGGCTGTTCTTGAAAACTACCTTCTCGCGTCCTGGAGAGGCTGGCCGTTGCCTCGGTTGTTTGTTTGCTTGCTTGTTTGTTTGGGCGTGGGCGGCGGTCTGTCGTTGGTTTCCGTTTCCTCTCATTTCTCGTTTTGTATCGCTTCCGCTCGCATTCGGCAAAAGCTCCCCTCGCTGGGAAGGAAGGAAGGACCCCACAAGACAGAGTCTCCCGACAGACGGACGGGCCCTTGGCTCCCCCAAGTACCAAGTTCACGCGAGAGAAGCTCCTTCTATCCGTAGAGTCCCATGACGGCGGTCGAGATCATCGCGTCCGTCGTGGGCATCGTCGGCGGGCTCTCGCTCGCCTTCGGCGGCTGGTCGTCGCTCTCACTCGGCGCGCGCTCGCTCTTCGTCACGACGCAGTTCGTCTCGGGCTTCGCCATGTAAGTCTTTATGGACCTGGATGCGGTACGAGGTAACTGTGTCGACCCGTGTACTGACACGTCTCTTTTTGTGTCGTTCAATCAGGGGATTTGTTGCGGCGTACACGGCAATCACAAGCTTAGCGCCGAGCACAAATGAATGGATCGCGCTGGCCGCGGCCGGAGGCGCCGGCGTGCTGTTTGGCGCGGTTATCGGTTTCGTGACGTCGGTCGGGCCGTTCTTCCTGCTGCTGGTCACCGGCGCCATCATCGGCCCGTACCTGCTGCTGATCGACGCGCACGACGGCGTGGGCCTGTTCCCAGTGGACAACCAGCTCGCGCGCCAAGAGTTCGTTGTGGCGTTCCTGATCATCTTCATCCTGGTGTGCGCCTCGCGTTCCAAGACGAACGAGATGGAGAACCACCGTTTCAAGTACGTGCTGTTCACGGCCATCGTGGGTGGCTGGCTGCTTGCGGACGGCGTGTCCCGCTTCGTGGGCAGCGACACGCTCTCGAAGGTGCTGTACGACAGTTTCCAGGATGGCGGAAAGGCCGCGCTCGACAACATCGACTCGTCGGCCCAAGTGCTGATGTTCCTCGTCTGGGGCGGCGTCGCCCTGGTCGGCATTCTGAACCAGATGGCGATGCGCTGGGGACTCATGTGCTACAACCGTGTGGGAAGCCACGCGCAGTTGGGCGGGCCCATTGAAGAGAACCTCCCTGAGCTGCCGACCGGCGCGACGTTGGTTGCGCAGACCAGCACGGAGCGCGTTCGCCTGGTGTGTGAGAACTGTTTCGCGACGGTTCCATCCGGCACGGCGTTCTGCACGGAGTGTGGCGAGGCAATGCCAACGGACGACATGGACCCGAACGTGTCCATCTCCCAGGCTCAGATGCCGTCGGTGGCCATGAACTCGACGACCAACGCCCCCGAGCGCTGGCAGCCGGTGCCGCACCGCGCGTACGTGTCTACCACTTCGTTCGTCGACCCGAAGTTGGCGAAGGAAGCCAGCATGAAAGGCGACGGTCGCTCCATCCGCTTCATGGACGCTGGTGTCCAGGACCCGGACGGCAAGCTGCGCGGCTACAACGACAACAGCATGGCGCGTCCGAACTTCTACGAGCCTTCGTTCCGCTCGTTCGCGATGAGCACGTACTCGATCGCGAACCGCGCGGCTGAGCCGGTGGAGACGCCCAACATTCGCAAGTACAAGATGTCCGGTTCGGGCATTTTCCACTTGGTGTACTTTTTGTCTGGCGTGATCGGTGTCTGGTGGCTGGTGTTCCTCGTGGGTTTCTACCCGCAGCAGTACTACTGCAGCAAGGTGGCGCCGACGCTTCCTTGCAGTGCGCTGGAGGAGTCTGTGAAGGTGGGTTGCTACGACTCGACGAAGAACTTTGACACGTCCACGGGCGAGGGCTACTGCATCCGCCCCGTCCCAGCGTCCAACTGGCTGATGTACGCGATGATGGTGTACTCGGAGTTCCTCAACTTTTTCCTGGGTCTGCTGTTCAACTTCAGTATGTGGCGTCCGATCCGTCGCGGCGCTCGCTTCATGAACGACTTCAAGCCGCCCATCCCGAAGGAGCAGTGGCCGTCTGTCGACGTGTTCTTGTGTCACTACACGGAGCCTGTTTCCGACACGATGCAGACGCTGAAGAACTGTCTGGCGATGCAGTACCCTCCGGAGCTGCTGCACATCTTCATCCTCGACGATGGTTACACGAAGTCTGTCTGGGACGCGAACAACCACTTCAAGGTCTCTGTGAACACGAAGGTGATCGAAGAGTGCGGTGACTTGCGCGGCGACCTCGCGCGTCTCATGCACGAGCGCATTGTGGGCCCTGTGCAGGACGACACGTCGCTCAAGTCGTGGAGACGCCAGCACTCTTCTGTGCGCGAGCTGCGCAAGGAAGGTGGGAAGGGCGTGCAGCGTCGCGATTGCGCCGTGGGCTCGCTCTCGGACGACTACGACTACCGTGACCGCGGCATCCCGCGCGTGACGTTCATTGGTCGCATGAAGCCGGAGACGCACCACTCGAAGGCCGGTAACATCAACAACGCGCTGTTCAACGAAGGCGCGGACGGCAAGTACCTCCTGATTCTGGATAACGATATGAAGCCGCACCCGAAGTTCCTGTTGGCCGTGCTGCCGTTCTTCTTCTCGGAGGGCGAGGCGGTGGACGGCGGCGGGCGCCAGTACTCGGACGACATTTCGTGGAACCAGGTGTCGTACGTGCAGACGCCGCAGTACTTCGAGGACACGCCGCAGCTGACGCTGATGGGCGACCCGTGTGGACACAAGAACACGATCTTCTTCGACGCCGTGCAGTGTGGTCGCGACGGTTTCGACTCTGCCGCGTTCGCCGGTACGAACGCCGTGTTCCGTCGCCAGGCTTTCGACTCGATCGGCGGCATTCAGTACGGCACGCAGACGGAAGATGCGTACACGGGCAACGTGTTGCACACGTCCGGCTGGGACTCTGTGTACTTCCGCAAGGACTTTGAGGGCGAGCAGAAGGACCGCATCCGCTTGTGCGAGGGTGCTATCCCCGAGACTGTGGCCGCGTCGATGGGTCAGAAGAAGCGTTGGGCGAAGGGTGCTGTGCAGATCCTGCTGATGAAAAATGAATCGGAGGTGGACCCGGACTGGCGTCCGCCACGCGTGCCGGCCCCAGACCCGAAGCCGTCGCTCGCGTTCCCTCGCAAGATGTTCTTCTGGGACTCGGTGTTCTACCCGTTCGGATCGGTGCCGGCGCTGTTCTACGTGATCATCGCTATCTTCTACCTGAACACGGGCGACGCGCCGATCTACGCGCAGGGCACGAAGTTCCTGTACTCGTTCCTGCCGCTGATGCTCATCCGCTGGATGCTGAACCTGCTGGCGAACCGCGCGGTCGACAACAACGACGTGTATCGCGCGCAGCAGACGTGGTTTTCGTACTCGTTCATCACTGCGCTGGCCATCTTCGAGGCGTTCCAGGCGCGCGTCACGGGCAAGGACAAGTCGTGGGCGAACACGGGTGCCGGCCAGAAGACTTCGTGGACGGAGATCCCGAACGTGCTGATCTACTTCACGATCCTCGTGAGCCAGTTCGTGGCGCTCATCCGCTTCTTCCAGTACGAGAACGCGACGAACCCGTGGAACTACGTCTCTGCCATGTTCTTCGGTTTCTTCATCATGTCCAACTTCTACCCGATGGTCAAGATGAGCATCACGGAGTACTGTGGCTGGGACCACACGGCGGCGACGTTCACGGCCAACGTGTTCGGCTCGCTCATCATGGTCTTCGTGGTCGTCTTCGTGCAGCTGTGGCAGGTGTACTTCGCGGGCAACCTCGCGGTGGCGCGTGGCGAGACCAGTACCACTACCAGCTCGTCTTCGACAACGTAGACCGGTTGCAACACTCGACGCTGTCACACACGCAGAGGAGAGGAGACAAGGCGCCTGGAGGAGGGAGGGAGGCAATGCACACCCGCGAGAGCAGCCGAAGCCTCATGCCGCCATTCGGCAGCAGTCCGGAAGCTCTCTCGCTGTATTGGCTCACGCTCTCTTCTCTTGGAGGAGTTGGTTCGTCGTCTCTGTGGATTTAGATTTCGCCTGCTGCGGGTGGTGGGGAGATTCCGATCTTCTCCTTGCTATCCGCCTCACAAGAAGGCGGAACTCTTTGGTTCCCGTGCATGCATGCTACACTATGGTAAATATACTTTGAAAAACCATCTCTCGTGTGCTTCGGTTTCTCGTGGTCGCTGACCCCAGCAGTCGCGGTTGTTCTTGAAGCGGCTGGCTTGGAAATGGCGCGCGAGCTCAACCGATTCGGCACAGTCCCTTCGTTTAATGAGCTGCTCGCGATGCGAAGAGCTCCTTTCATTGCGTTGCTGGTGCTCTTCTGTGGTGCTCCTGAAGCGCTCGCTGCAGCGTCCTCGCGCAGGACGTGCACCTTCGAGGGCTACTACGATGCTGGCGCCGCGACGAGCGAGCCGTGCCCGGGGGCGCTCCCGTGCGACCCAGGCTTCTTCTGCACGTACGAACTTTGCTTCGCTATCGGCTCTTTCTGTTGAAGAAGAGACTGGCTGGTACTGTAGCTAACAGCTTTCACTGTGATGCGTTGCTTGCTTGTAGTGGAGGGGTGCGCCGGCCGTGTCCTGCTGGCACCTACGGTGCTGAGCCCAAGCTGCGCTCAAGTGCATGCTCAGCGTTCTGCCCCGCAGGTCTCTTTTGCCCTGAAGGCTCAATCACTCCTACAGAGTGTGGTGGCGCCGACGTCTACTGCCCGCTGCGGTCAGCCATCCCAGTGCGCGTGCCCGAAGGCCTTTACTCCACGGGCGTCTCTGCGCGGCGTCGCGACCGCATTGCGCCTTGTCCCAAGGCCTTCTTCTGCACCAGCGGCACCAAGAAGCCGTGTCCCGCGGGCACGTACGGCGCCACGTTGCAGCTCAAGACCCCACAGTGCACTGACGAGTGTCCCGCTGGCTCCTACTGTCCAGAGCAGAGTGTGGAGCCGATCAGATGTCCGGGTGGTGTCTTTGGCGACCGCGTGGGGCTGAAAGCGTCCACCTGTGCTGGGCAATGCCGCGAGGGCTTCTTCTGTCCACCTGGGAGCATCTCAGCTACACAACACCCGTGTGGGACGGGCACGTTCTGTCCTCCGGGCAGCGAGCGTCCATCTCACGCGGACGCTGGGGCTTACGTGATCAACGGCGACTCTCGCGAAGCAAAGACGCAGCTCCAGTGTCCCAGGGGCTCGTTCTGTCGTGGTAGTGATGGCGTCGCAGTGCTTTGCCCAGGAGGCACGTACGGAGACGTTGAGGGCCTGAAAGCGTCCACCTGCGCTGGACAGTGCCTCGAGGGTTTCTTCTGTCCACGTGGGAGCACCAGCGCGACCCAAAACGAGTGCGGTGGCCCGCAAGTCTACTGTCCCAGGGGCTCGTCCAAGCCTCAGCCCGTGTCCACAGGCCTGTACAGCATAGGGAGCCGCTCACTCGCCACTCAGGACCAGAAACCGGACGACGCAGCGACCCGCTTCGCCCAGAGACGCTGCGAACCAGGCCACTTCTGCATTAACGGCGAGCGCTTTCCGTGTCCAGCAGGCACGTTCGGGGACACTTTTGGGCTCACATCTTCAACCTGTGCTGGCCCGTGCGTGCCAGGCTTCTACTGTCCAGAGCGGAGCATCGTTGGCTCTGCGTTTCCTTGTGGCTCGAGCGACTTGTACTGTCCAGAGGGCTCAACAGTGCCCACGAAAGCATCCAAAGGCCACTGCACGACTGGCGATAATGGCAACGCAATGACGCGCTCGGCACAGCGGATCGCATTGCCAGGCGAGTTTGCGTGGCGAGGCGCGTGTTTCCCGTGTCCCGCGGGCACGTTCGGCACGCTCAGCGGCGAAGTGAACCCGCGCTGTTCGGGCAAGTGCTCGTCTGGGTACTATTGTCCCCCGGGCAGCACGAGTCCAACTCAGAAGGAATGCGGCGGTGCAGACAAGTACTGTCCCGAGGGCATGGACGCACCTCTGGATGTCCACATTGGACACTACACGTCCATAGACGGGACACTGGAGGACATTATGTCTTCTTCTTCTACTACAAACAATCAGTGTCCACCTGGGATGTACCGTAGCACGACAAGCAACAACTACATGGACGTCTTCACGGGGAGAAGCCCAGTGAGCGTGAGTTATGGAGACGCCATGTACCCACTCGCCCAGTGCGTGTTGTGTCCTCTGGGCACGTTCAAGTCAGGACCAGGGGACGCTCCAGCGCTGTGTGTGCTCTGCCCCGTGTTCACGACAGTGAGCTCGACCGATCGGCGCTCCTGCGACTGCTTCAGACTGGCTGGCGGCCTTCCGTACGACACGAGCACTGTAAAGCTCCGCTTTGACACCGTGAGTCTGTCGTGCGACCAGATCCCCATTGATAGCGTGCAGAGTGCAGCAATTGAGGCGAACAACAGCGTCTTCACTCGCTCCAGGCAGTTCCCTTGTGAAAGAGGCCTCTACTGCAGTGCAGGCGTGCGGTACCCGTGTCCAGGTGGACGCTTTGGCAGCAGCGACATGGAGACCAGCGCCAAGTGCACGGGAACGTGTGCTCCTGGGTTCTACTGTCCGCTCGCGAGCACAAACAGCACGGCGAGGCTCTGTGGAGATGCGAGCGTGTACTGTCCCGCTGGTAGCGCAGTCCCGACGCCAGTGGTGCCAGGTTACTACTCGATCCGCACGAGTCTTGTCCCAAGCGCTCAGCTTGCATATGCGGTGGCGGCTTCAGCTCTGACAAAGACTCGCCTCTCAGCTGAGGTCACAGCATACACAGCGCTGAACGTGACCACGAACGAGGCGGTTCGAGACGCACAAGCTCAGTGCGAGGCTGGGTTCTACTGTGTGGGTGGGAGGAAGTTCATTTGCCCCGCTGGCAGGCACGGCGACCAGCGTGGCGAGACCTCGCCTATGGTAAGTTCTACTGCCTTCACAGTGTCCTCCTCCTGTTTACTGACGGTTAATGTCCATTTCTGGTGGACGCTTAGTGTGCTGGGAACTGCCAGCGAGGCTACTTCTGTCCACCTGGGAGCGTCTCTTCCACGGAGCAAGAGTGCGGAGGCAGCAACGTCATGTGCCGCACGGGGTCCCCTCTGCCAGCAATCGTCCCGCCTGGTTACTATTCCGTCGGAGGCACGAACACCACGCGTTTCTACCAGCGGCCATGCGAACCTGGGTACTTCTGCGCTGCAGGTGTCAAGTTCCAGTGTCCCGAGGGCTCGTTTGGCGCAACGAGTGGCCTGCAGGACGCCAAGTGCTCGGGCCTGTGTGCTCCTGGGTACTACTGCCCGTCATACCCGAACCCACAGAGCGTGAGCGCAACGCAGCTCGAGTGCGGCAACGCGACCGTGTACTGTCCGTTGGGCACGGGCAACACGCCCGCGATGGTGCAGAGCGGCTATTACACAGTTGGGGCGGGCGATGGCACTGGCGACGCGCGCAATACGACCCGCACGGCCCAGCAGATCTGTCCTCAGGGCTTCTACTGTCGGCGCGGGGTCGTCATTCGGTGTCCCGAGGGCATGTATGGCGATGAAGAAGGGCTGAGCGACACTTCCTGTAAAGGCTGGTGTCCAGCGGGCTTCGCATGTCCGCGAGGCACAGCGGACTATCGAGCCAACCAGTGTCCTCGGAGGACATACGCGCCGAAGGGGTCTGCGTACTGTATCGAGTGTCCACCTGTGGCAAGTGTCCAACTGAGCACAGTCCTCTCGATCTTCAACCTTGCCTCGGATGAACAAGAGAAGACGCCGTGCACACACAAGCGCGAGTGCTGCTTCTTTGGATAGTAAGAGACGTAATGAGAAAGCACGGCTGTGCAATACTGCGCTTTTGGCATTGATTCTTTCATTACATCGACAAATCACTGCTGATTAACTAGAAAATTTTGATGTGCAGTACAACACGCCACTCACTCATCGATCGAAGAGCTCGCGAGGCCTTTAGCTAACTCAGTACGCGGAGTAGGTCTTGCCTCCGTAGCCACCGCCGTTGCCGTAGCCATAGCTGTAGTCATCGTAGTCGTCTCCGTACCCTCCGTAGCCCTTGTAGTCGTAGCTGCCGTACTTGCGGGCGTAGTGCTTCTTCTTCTTGCCGCCGTAGCTACCGTAGCCGGAGTCGTAGTCGCCATAGTTGTTGCCACCGTAGCTGCCATAGTCGTCGCCTCCGTAGTAGTTGTTAGGGCCATAGCTGTTGCCGTAGTAGTCACTGCCGCCGTACCCGTCGCCGTTGCCACCGTAGTAGTTGCCAACGCCATAGTCACTGCC